>OY998156.1:8241657-8420069 GCA_963921925.1 Sphagnum tenellum
TGATGTTTTTAAATTATATATTTAGATCCAAAACTACATATCTTTGTTGGTGACAAAAAAAAATTTGTTTTTTTGGTTGCTTTAGATGGGCTTATGAGCTCCCCTTGCACAATTTTTTTGTTTGTTTTTCCGGCGACAAGTGAGAAAGAAATTTTAAAAATAAAAAAAATCCATTGCCCAAATGCCCCTGGGGAAAAAAATATTCCCCCCCCCCCCCCCCCTCCCCGCCCCTCCTCCACCACCACCACCACCCCCCACCCGGTGTAGGTACTACCTAGTGAAGGGGTTAACTAACCATGACTTATTTGGCAATACCTTAAGAGCTTTTTTAGTGGGTGGTGGTGGCATGTGCTATCTCGAAACATGGGGGGTTTCTTTTTCTATTAAAAAAGCCAATCTGAGGTGGAGATGCTCTTTAGCTTGGCTCCTCCTTATCTATAAGAGGAAGACCAATATGTCCCCAAAAAAAATATAAAAAAAAATAATAATGATAATAACAATTTAGTTTAATTTAATTTTAATTTATAATTATAAAAAAGTCCATAGATAAGTAACTTCGGTTGCCGTATGTCACAACTTGCAAGTGCTTTTTTTAATCAACTAAAATGGTTTTTTCCCTTTCTTCTCTCTTTTTTTCCTTTGTTTTTGGTGCATTTTGTTGTAGGGGAGGTTCCCATACAAGTGTGTTCTCCGTAGGAAGGGAGGGGCACTTGAAGGTGTGAGCCCAATCTTCAATTTGCTACTTCTTCTTTTTTTTTAATTTTTAAAAGCCTAAATTGACATAGGTTTTCCATCCTTTGTTAAATTACATTTATGCAAAACTCACGAATGCATTATTAATAATCTTCATGCCTCTCTTTTTTCCATGTTTGAGTGCCAAGTTCCAACCATGGATTGGAAATTGTGTTTTTTCTCAAATGGGTTTCATGTCTATTCCGTATTCAAAGCGCTCTTAAATTTTTAATAAGAGAAGAAAATAGTTCTTTTGCACCTAATATATGTAACCCAAAACAAAACTTGAAAGAGTACTAGGACAAGACCCTAGGTTGAGGGTATTACCATAAGAAGGGCCCATCATGCAAGGCACGAGTCAAGAGTGGGCTCGCTTCTAGTATCATTGCCGCTACTTTTTATTATTTGTCCCATTCCATGTAAATTATTGCCAAATGTATGCTCCAATAGTAGGCATTTAAAATGTCCACCATATACTTTTTCCTACTTGTCCGTTTTTTTCAATTCAAAAATGAATATATTAAATAAAACAAAAATTCAGCATCCATTATTTATTTATTTAGTTTCAAAAAATGAACTAGAAATGAATTTTCCATGCAATATTCAATTGTATAAACAAAATATTTGACAATCAACAACCATGTCAATTACCTAGTTTAATTGATCCCATTCATTGATTTTAGTGTTTGCTCATTCATCAATATGTATGTACTTCAAATAAAAAATTGTTCATTCATAGATCATAATATGTCCTTAAAAAAAAGGGATGAAACATGGATCAATTAATAAATGTGGATGGATGAATTTTATTTTGTGGATGAAAATGACTAGTTTTAGATGAAGTCATTTCTAGCAATGGGCCATTTAGGTGGTTTATCATCAACAAATTATGAAATCACCCCGCCTCAAGTAAAGATCACATTATTTACATAGTTTTATATTTACATTCTTTTACATAGCCATGTAAACTCATATATATATACTTTTACATTTACGTTGTTTGATATTACCGTGTAAAATTATATAAATATATTTATTTTTACACTTACACATTTCATAATTTATATTTTCACTTACATGAATATAAATGAATATTATACACTTGCATGGAGTGTAAATGAATTTCATTATGGGATTTATGCTTACACGGAGTGTAAGACCCAAACCATTTACATGCACAACACGGGTTTAAACACTAGTAAACAATGGCAAACACACCAAGGCTTTCTTTTTTAGGCAATGGGTGTTGCAAACAATCACATGAGAATATGATCATTCCCCTAAATTGATTGTTATAAGACTTATTTAACTTTTTATTTGACCTTGATACAATGCTCAAGTAGCTTGAGGATTTCAAAGGACGAAAGCTAAAAATAATATGCAACCAAATCCTCAAAAAGTCTTGACGATTTCATAACTTTTTTCTTTGAAATATGAAAAAATGGCAAAAATGTGCCACAAAAAAAATTTTAAAAAATCGCTGCATTCAAGCATTGACTACCATAGCATATTCTTCAACAATTGGTGCAAATGAAGAATGTGTGGTCCAATTTCCCAACATAATGGGCGTTGTAAGCCCATAGGCTAACTTAGAGAAGGCTGAAATTGAGGGGCCTTGCATGAAGTGCTACGAAGTTCCATTGGATGCCCTTTACAACTCAGTTGTGATGAACCTCGTCTGAGTTAATATTTGGTTTCACCTTAGTACTTGAAAGTTGTGAGGAGTGATGATATGCCAAAACACATGATTAAATCAAGTAGTAAGACTGCTATTTTATTAAGATATTATGTGAACTTAGCATGTTTGAGAGGTGGCAAAACAAAATACCCATTTAAAATGTAGGTTTTGTTAAATGATTCAATTGTCAATGGTGTGAGAGGATTTTTCATTTTACATTTTTTCACATCTAGTTATTAATGTTCATTCATTTACTAGCCTACTAATTGAACCTACTATCAACTAATACTCAACATTTCTTTTCTTTTTTAAAATTTTAATGTTAGAAATTATCACATATTTTATGTTAACTATTTTAGTTTTCAGAATAAACACAATCCTATTATAAAATCATCTAAATTATAGTTCTTGCCCAATAACCAATATATGGGGACCTTCTAATTTTTTAACCATTTCATACCATTCTCATAACTACAATCATGGATGATCACAAATTTGAAAGGATGGGTAAATTATTGACAAGTAGTGTAGTCAGATTTGGGCACACTCATTAAGGTTAGGAAAAAAATTCTAACTCCTTAAACATTGTTTTGATAATGGCTTTAATAGTGGAGTTTTTTTTTGTTTCTCTTTTTTTTGCTTTTACAAGTTGAGGTCAACAACAAAAAGGAAGTTAGAAAAAATATGAAAAGGTGAGGGAATGGAAGCTTGGAAAATTATTTGTTGTCCGGACAACAAAGTTGGAGGCAATTTGGTAGCTATGGAAAAGGTACAAATGTGATAGATAGGGAACAAAAGGGGAAATAAATGATTTTTCCAAGCAAAAGTCAAGGAAATCAAAGAAGACAAAAGTTTTTTTTGACAAATTGGGTTACATAAACTTGAAAAGAAATTTTAAAAGGGGAAGGAGATTGTGGAAGTGTGGTGTTATGTAGGATTAAAATGCTTGTTTATTTTGATATTGGAGCTTGTAGAAAGGTTGGTGTAGTTTTTTTATTTAGTTAACCATTGGTGAAATGTTGCTAATTGATATGGAATAAGTTAAGAGGTTATTAGAAAACATCCTAGAGTGGTGAAAGATTAAATTGGTAAATAAAAGCAAATCCAAACATGGTCGAAAGTTAATTGAAAATAATAATAAACAAAACAAAAGTTTGAACTTTACAAGTCAATACTCAATTTCAACAGACCTAATGAAATTCTAGTAGTTTCGAAAGAATTAACCTTACTTGCAAGTAGATGGATCCTTGGTTGAAAAATAAAATAAAATAATCAATGAATTCCTATTCTATTTAATAAATGCACATAATCTTTAGATTCAAATCTATGAATTTGAAGTCAATAACCATCTCCTTATAATGGCATAATGCAATGTATTTTAATGTTAAGCAATTATCAAAAAAAATTCTATGATAGTAAACATTACATGTTGAAATAGAGTTGTTCATTACTCACATGCCTAAAACCACATATTTCAATAATTCAAATTGATTATTGTCATCACATTTTGTTACATTGAAGTTGATAATTTGAGTTCACAACCAAACCATACAAAAAATGGTGAGAATCACATATGAGAAACTTGTCAATTAAACTTACATCCCATAGTTAATCAAGATAATTGTAAAACCCAATATATGTATCCGACCATTCTAAAAAGCCCATACTTTCACAAACTTTGTTCCATTGTCTATGTCATTTATTCAACTAACCCATCTATCTCAAAATGTTCTTGCAAAATCATACAATGATCAATCAATATTTTTTCACACAACTTTTGAAACTCTCCACAGAATGTTGAACCTTGATTGATTGGTACTTCAATTGGAATGTTAAATCAATTAATCACCTTGTTCAAAAATACATAGGTAGCTCCCTCACTTTTGTGATCCAGCAATGGTGCCAACTTTAGTCATTTCAAGAACCAACAATTAATGGTGCACTAACAAGATTAGTTGTTAGGCTACTATGAAATTTTAGTCCATATTCAAACCTTGTCCTCAACATTTCTTGACCCAACAATTTTGTCAAATACGATACATTTCAAACATATTTCAAATAGCCACTTGACTAAAAAGCAAGTAACTATATGAACTAGACAAACTAGAAAATTTGTAAAGGGCCCATTCTAAGTGCCTATGATGTAGGTAGGTAAGTAGGTAAATGCACTTGGTGGCTACCAGACAAGTAGACATGTGGATGGATGATGGGTACATAATTAAAAGTTAAGCAATGCGACATGAATGCAACGAAAAAGTGAAGTGTTTTTTCTGTCTACAAATCATCCATCTTGTGTCATGCCCATCCCCAGGTACAACCTAGGGTTGTAGCTACATCTGGATGTGAACCAGAACCCATAGGCAATGAATGAATGAATGGATGAATGGGTCTTTCTACTCTCTACCTTCTAACAACCTGCTTGTGGGGAATTGGAACTTAACAGAAAATTGTTTCCTAACCACCTACCATCATCCATCCTTCACGGTGCAGTTAGTGAGCACCAATTCACTCCGGCCCTAGCCTTTCTTTTGGCCTTGCCTTGTAATTTTGCCCCCTAGGTAATAGATCTATTTTCATACAAGGATTTTTGAAATATGATATTTTGGCTTGTATTGAAAATGAAGATTTAGTTATAGAGTTATAATATGTTGAAGGATTTTGGTTTCTTTTAGAGGATTTTTTAAAGATTATATATTTTTTGGCATGGTGAAATATTTGAGTTTCCGTAATTCTTCTTTTGCCCTAACATACAATTTTAATGTAAATGGCAAGGCCACACAGTTGTGACACACCCCCTTGTTTAACATGCAAGTATGTAAGTTGGATTCATAGTTTGTAAGGAAAGAAACATTAATTGGAGGTTCCCCCACTTAGGGTTTTTTTAATATAGAATTTAATAATTAAATTAAATTAAATTAAATTAACTTGTAATTGTGATGGCCATCATCAACAAGAGGAATTAGCCAAATATGGCTACAGGTCAGAGAGGAAAGTACTTTTTTTTATAAAAAAAAGGATCCATCTATTATATTTTGGCTATTTGTTGGAACCTAATTGGTCTAAATATGGTGATTTCAGAAAAATAAAAATTAAAAACCCTCTACAATGTTGTGACTTTGGTGCATTTTATTTTTTTGGTAAAACTCCTCTTTGCAAAAAATTACCAAGTGTCACTGGATTTTTGTTTTTTGGTGGCCACTCTTCACCCCCAAAAGAGCCCCTTCCCCATACAATTTTTGTTCTTCTCTTTCTCCTCTTTTACCAATGACTCCTATCAATAACCATGTAGGCTTCTTTTTTTCCATCATTTGTTTTTGTGTGTTTTGCTACAAACATTGATTAGGCAAGCTTCCTACTTCTAATTTTTTCTCATGTTTTTTTTACCCCCCTTCCCTTTTTTTGTCAAGTGAATATGCTTAGCTATATAATTAAGTTTACATTAATTATGACTAATTTAGCTTAGTTAGGTTAATCTAGTTTAGTGTGTAGTTTAGTTATAAACTAATTTGAGTGTGAACATGTTCAAATTAATTTTCGAATTCGGTATAAACTCAAATTTTGTGATCACAAATCTTTCTTTGGTGATATGAAATTTCACAACATAGTGTTTTATATTTTGTAATTTTTTGTGTTTATGCAAGTTTTTTTTCAAGTTGTGTATTATTATTTTCTTTTTATGTTTTGGGCTTGGATGTTGTAAGTGAGTTCATTTTGATTTGGATATGATGCACCATTCAAGGATTATATTTGTTATGTATTGTATGTGTGATAACAACAATAGTTGTAGGCATCAGTGTGGTAACGCAAGACATTTCATTGTTTCTTTTGTATTGTAACAATAGTAAAAATAATTTAGAAAAAGAAGAAAGACAACACCCTTCCCTTTTGTTGATTTATTATTATTATTATTATTATAATTGCAAGAAAAAGAGAAAGAAGACTACAGTTTTCTTTTTCCTAGTTTGTAATAGAAGAATAAGCAATAAAAATGTTTTTTATCTGGTTTGTAGAAGAAGGAGCACCAAATAGAATTTGATTTTTTTAAGGAAGCAAAAGAAGAAAGCAATTCAAAAAAAGAAGATTGGTACCCCATTCCCCTTTGTTGATTTTCTTTTTCCTTCTTGTGCTTGTGAGAAAAAAGAAAAGGAAAGAAACAGAAATAAAAGAAGATGAATCAAAATTTAAATGAAATCTAAAATAAAACACTTAAGATAAAAGAAAAAGAAATCAGGGTTGATCATAATTTAAGAATAATTTAGAAAAAGATAGAAACAAAATAAAGCAACATGTGTGAGTATTGCATTTTGTGAAATAATGTGAGATAAGTGAGGGTACATCACAAAATGCCATGCCCACATGAGGGGCTAAAGCTTTATCATCATCTAGGGTTCAAATGGAGAACAAAATAGGTGTCAATGGATTTTTGTAATACCTACATTTTTCTCAATGTTTTCAATGGCGACATTGTGTAATACTAAATAGGTAAAGCTTGGGTGGATGGGTAGATAGGTAAGTAGGTCAATAGGTGGTACATTAAAAACAAATTTATGTACATTAAAAAACATTCTAAACATTAACCAAAATACATAAGTGCTAGAATTGTTAGAATTTATTTCTTAAGTTTGCAAATTTTAAATATGAAAAAATAAACACCCATTATTGTGCTCGGTGTTTTTGTTTTTTAAATTTTTTGCTCAACCTGGTGACAAAAAGAAGCCAATAAAACAAATACAAATGGCTTTTTTTTCTTTGTAGAGGAAAAAGGCCCAAAGTTACCATGTTAGTAAGAGGGAATTTTTTTTTTGAAATCACCATGTTAAAACAATAGATTCTAACATATTGCAGAAATATAGCATTATTCTTTTAAACTTTTTTATTTTCCTCTATCACATATAGGGTAGACTGGCCAGTGACTGAACACTTAAGTACTTAGGGCAGACCAAATCCAAAAGGAGGGCTCCATTGTTTCTGGTGTCCAAACAAAACTTGATCCTCTCCTCTTGCCACATCCAACACACTAACAATAGTCGAAAACAGATTGGAAACGACAAAGTTACGACCCCCCAAAACTAAAAGGGATTAAGAACTCAAAAAAACAAACCACCAAACACTACAAAGGTCAGTTTCCTGAGCACCCAAAAAAGTCCTTGTATGTTGCTCTGTTGCTAATAGACTTCAAAGATGATTTGTAGAACTTCAAGTGGTGCTCTTATATTGTTTTAAATGAATAAGAGATAAGAAATCATGAGGTTTGAAAGTAAGAGAGGTCCAAAGAGAAAAGAAAAAAACATGTTTTGTAAGTTGAAAAGCTTATTTTATTTCTAATTATTTCCTCATTATTCTTTTTCCTTTGCAATTCTAAGATGATTCCTAGAGCTTGAGGTAGCACTCCCATAACATTTTAAATCACTCATAATAAAGCACATATGATGAACATATAAATAAGTGTTCGGTCATAGGCAGGCGATCAGTGATGGGCTGGTCTACACTACTCCAGCCAAATTTGGCTAAGTCCTCTTGTGGATGATTTGGAAGGGCTCCAATTTGAAAAGCTTTTTACTATGTAAATCCAAACTCTAGAGTACTCTTTGTACAGGGCAGTTCACTGATACCTGTGCACTTGCTCTTATGTATGTTGGTACTACTGTCATCTTCATTTATAACCCACTCTAATGTCATAAAGGAGCAGGAGCAGCAGCCTCAGAAGGAGTGAGAGTAAGTAAGAGAGAGAGAGAGAGAGAGGAGCAGAAAACGAAGGGACCCACACTGACAACTTCAATCATGTACATCAACTATCCTTCATAGCCTGGGTATAGTGCAAAGAGCAGAGCAAAGGATTGTCCTATAACAGCTTAAAGATCAATCAAACCCAGTGAAAATGCAATTTATAATCTTATTTCATTCATCAAGTAGCACTTTCAGCTTGAGAATTTCAAATGTTTTTTTACATGTTATCAGATGGTGGGTGGTTGGGTAGGTAGGTAGGTAGGTAAGTAGGTAAGTAGGTAAGTAAGTTGGTAGGTGGGTAAAAGTAAAGCCGGTGAGAAAATGCATTTGAAAATAAGGTGGGAAGAATGCATTATAGCAAAAATAATTTAAAAACTCAACAAGGAAGGGTGATACTAAGTCACCTAGAATTGCCACTTAGTGAACAAAGGGGTGGATAAAGGAGTGTCTCTTGTCTCTCCTTGCAGAATAGATGTATGATAGTTGGTAGTAGTAAGATGGGTGTGTAGTAGATTGGCCATCTTGCTAGGTTTACTTGCACACACAAGTTCAGCAGCCAAGTCAATAGATTGCACAAGAGCTACCTATCAGTGCTGGGCGGGTATCATCACTCCTTTTCTAAAAGATCAAGCTCAAGGCAATTTTTCTATATTCACAAACTGAAAATTTTGTTTTTCTGGGTATTGTCACTTTTGTATCAAACTGTGAACTTCACAGTCTGACACTTTCTGCTTCCTCTTCAGAGAATGCATATCCATCTGTCGGACATCTCTGTTCAAGTTTGAGATGCATCGTCATCATCACATGGGGTCTTGAGAGTAGATAACTTACGCAAAAAAAAAACACTTCCTTCACTTCTTTGTTGTGTTTCTCTTGGCCTTCAAGCATTGCCCAGGTTAAAAAATTATCTTACACAAATAATTGGATGACAACTTTTCTATTGAGCTTGGATGGAATGGGAGGAAGTATTCATCCATCATCTGTCCAGCATTTCAATGGGAGATTGTCATAACAATAATGTGATTTTAGCTGATTTTGGCATTAGGACTCTATGGTGGGAATACCTAGCAATCGTATGTGGTTTTGTTTGATGGAATAAACCCTTGAAATGTTAAAAGGTCCATTGCATGTTATAAGAAGAATAAAAGTTGTGTGCGCTTGGTGAATGATACGCCCTCACAAGGAGAAGCTTTGAGATGCCCTTGTGTTGAGCTCTTTTTTGGATGTAGGTCACATGTAAACTTTTGAATAGGCATGTGGTGATCCTCACCGAAGGCTATGAATAATCAATATTATGCATGTGCGGATGTGTAAACTTTTCCATTGATCTCCAACTTTACCTTTGCGTTTAGAAAGGTCATATTGGAAAAACAATTCTTATAGGTGAAAGCACCATATCTTACTAGGCAAGATAATCTTGTGCCATTTTGAAACGTGTGCTCACCATGCAGCCCCGCCCCTCCAAAATGAACTTTTGAATTAACTTTGGAATGTTGTTCTTGTTGCGGAGCCAAGTTCAGAAAACAAAATTTCCAACAAAGTGCTGGATGCTCTCTCCTTAACCCACCCTCAAGAAGTTGTAACATGATAAGACAAACATAATATATGACTTTTTTCATCATGTCTTGGAGAGATTCTCCATATCTAGGATCACACCAAAATTTGAACCTCCAAGGATGTCAAGAATTTATGAGTTTCCTCCCATGTATGGGTAATTGCTTTTTCCCGTCCCAAGGAGTCGGGAAGCTCATGGGTGCCATACTCAAATAACATTTCAGTAAACACCAATTAAAAAGGTCAAAAAGGTTTGGGAGGAGATGTTCTTAAGGGTTAGTAAATGACAATGGTTTTTTCCTTCAAGGGTGGCCCAACTGTCCCCCCCCCCTAAAGGAGGATGATGGCATTCAATTGACCAATTGTACATTGCAAGCATGTCTAGCTTACCATGCACCCCTTATAATGAAAAGCATGGTGCGAGGAATATGCCCAGGATCAGTACTTTTGCTTCTTAAAAACCCACATATTAGGGTTATTCGTAAAGTCAGGCGATTAGGGGCAGAGAAGAGTTAGTTTCGGTATAATAGGGCATCAAACGCGTAATTGAGAGTGAAAATTTTACAAAATGAAATAACTGGGTCCCAAACTAGTTTTCTCCACTCAATTTTGGTGGTAAACTGAGTTTCATGCTGCGTTTCATTTTTTCTGAGCAATTTCACCGCTGCTACATATATTTTCACTGCTCCTACCTGTACAACTACTATAATTACTCTCGAAGCTTGTGCATTAAATGCTGAGTTTCAGCATTTTTGTTTAATTCAAGTAATTAATTTTGATTAGTTGTACATGATTAATATTATATAATTTCAAGTTGAAATTTTTTTATTAGTTGAACAAACTAATACTACAGTTTTATGAAAAAAAATTATGTTGAGATGTGTGTAATAATAATGGAACAGGACCTGTTCTTAAACTGGAGCAGGCTCGAATTTTGTTAAGAAAAAGATCAGAATCAAAAGTCTTAGAAATTCAAAGAATTAATCTCAAGACCGAATCAAAGGTTCCATCAAAAACTTAAAAAGTTTCAGAACAAAACCCAAACTTCCTTTTGAATTCAATCATCACCCAACACTAATTATCTTCCTACCTGGTAACTTCCTACCAAGTTACATAGTATAACTTAATACCTACTTATATTCCCTTCCTACTCTCCTCGGGTACTTTCCCAGTTACATAACGCAAATTACCTAGGTTTTGGGAGCGGTTTGTATACTTTTATTTTTTATTTTAAATTGTCTAATTTGGAGTTTGTTACAGTTTCAAGTGAATTGCTTTGAAATTTGCTTGGGGAAAAAATACATGCATTTGTTGTTTTCAGATTTAAAGGAAACGAGGGGCAAGGACCGAAGAAGTGGAGGCAAGCAAACAGTCCCAACAAAGAAAGGCAGGCCACAAGGAGGAAAGGGAACCACTAAGAACCAAACCCTCCACCATCTTAAAACATAGTTTTCCAATTGGGTTTTAGCTCCTTAGCTACTAACCATGGTGGTTAGTTCAGCTGCTTTTTTCACTACCTACTAACAACAACCAGCTTGCAACCCATTAAGAGGTGGATTGTTAGTAGCTAGGCAAAACAGTTCCTTTTTTTTTCCCTTAGTTATAAAGCATGTACTTTAAACCTAATAATCACCTATTTTCTTACCTCTCTCCACCTCTATACCTATAGCACTTACTTCTTGCAGAATGGGTTACCATAATAGGTGAGGTTTAGTGGGGTTACCATTTAGGGTTTTAACATAACTTGCAGATGAAACCAGATGGTAAACTCATTTCAGGTTTTTATACACAGTTCTGAGTCATAACAACAAGTTACCAATTCAGTGGATGGTGATGACTGGTTCATGTGGCCAACAAGTCCAAAAGGCTAAAGTGTGGGAGCATTGAAGGCTCTGGCTTCTGACAGAGTTGATGACTACCAACTCTATAGATCATTGTACCCACAACTTTCAGGTTGTGCAGTTTGAACTGGTTGTCTAGCCCTGGTACCTGGTGGCTTTCTCAACTTGTAGTGTTTGTCCTTGGGACTTGCCTTACTGAGGCAAGGATATTGTGTTTAGATTCATTATAATAGAGTATAGTAGTAGCTTCAGGGATTTTTATAGGCCCCTAGGTAATAATAATAATAATAATAATAATAGGTCTATTTTTTTATATGAGGATTTTTGAAAGATGATGTTTTGGCTTGTGTTGAAACTTGAGATCAGTTGTAGAGTGTTATGATCTCTTGGAAGGATTTTGGTTTCTTTAAGAGGATCTGTTTTAAGATTTATTTTTTTTGCATGGTGAAATATTTGAGTTTCCATAATTCTTCTTTTTTCTTAAGATACTTTTTTCATGTAAATGGTAAGGCCACAGTGTGACACACCCCTTGTTTGTTTTTCGATTGTGTGATGAGGCACAAGTTATGAATTAGCATTTCTTTTTTGTGGGGCAAATGCTTTTGTAGCAACTTAAACAGGAATATCATTTTGTCACAGATTCTTTGCTTGTTTTAATGCCAAATTTATCAAAAGTTTGGGGATTTTTTTGGGGAAAACATCATCAGATTTGGACTACCCTTTTTTTTACTTGTGAGTCTATTTGTCATCACTTTTCTATTGTTTGGACAAGTTTTCTAAAAAATTCAAATTAATGTTAAATGTATCTTAGGATGCTCATCACCTGGATACTACATGAGAAAAGTGAGGAAAAAGGATGATAGTTCAGTAAGTGCTCTTTTTGGCCCTTTGGTCCCCTTGGAAGTTGGGTTATGTCCCTTGGGCTTGCTTGACCTGGTGGTTGTGTTTTTTGAGCCTTTGCAATAAGGTTTTCTTATTTGCTTCCCAAAAAAGAAATTTAAGGGGGGGAGGGGGGGGGGGGGGGGGGAGAAGCCTTGGTTGAGATCATCCATTAGACAATTTAATCAAATTTGGCTTTAAAAAATGAAAGAAATAACATTTATGCATCTTCGTCCTAAACATTTGGGCTACCTGGGGAAACCTGATGTAAAATCAGACGACTTTCCAAAATAAAATAATTGTTTTAAAAAAATTGGCAATCAGAAACCTCCCCCCCAAAAAACACTCTTTTTGCGTTTTTAAAAAATAATCATCACCTGGCCAATCATGAATTAGAAGTAATAACTTTTATGAACTGCACCTTGTGGAGACCACTGTATTTTGTGCAAATTTACAGGCTCAAACTCCAAACCCATTTTCATGTTAATTGGCCAAAGTCATGTCATTTAAATAATCTCTCAACTTATACTTACAGTTCAATTTTGCATCTTTACAGATGGGGAAAGGGTTTTGTATGATAAACACTCTATGTTGTATGTGATAAACATAAGTAAAGGCCCAAAATACACAGTGTCGGTGGACGTGCTCTAAGTATATATAGCTCCCCATAATATCCCATGGGCATTTTGTTCTATACCCAAAACTCATTAGTTATCCCCGATCAAATCCTACCCACCTTCATGTTTTTAATCCATAAAAATGGCCCAGTGAGCCATCCATGCGATTTTACAACTTTAGCCCCAGACCTCAAAACTCTGATAAAAACTTGTTTCTATAAGTTTATCATGTTTGGGGATTTTACTTGTCGCATACACATATCTGTGACAGGATTATGCTCAAAATGCCCCCTGAGAGATTTGACACATCCTGCACAAAATTTCTGCATTGCTCAAAAGGTCACAGCCCTTTTGAGTTTGGAAACCTAAGTTTTTTTGTGGCAAGAGGATTTACCTAGTGGATTTTAGTGGGATCAGCTTCGTGTTGTTATTTTTGAACCATTTCTGATTGATACAAAATGGTGCGCAGATGGTCAATATTTCCTTGAAACATTCTTGATGGCAAAAATCTCATTTGCTATGTCGTAGACAACCCCTTGTTATTCCAGTGAAACTTTGTAGGAATTGATCAGCACCATAAACTACAATCACCTAAAAGATGGACAATTGCTCCAACATCTAGCAGTAGGTACCTTCTTTTCATGGGGCAGTGCATTGAAAAAACATACCTAAAAATCAGTTTGTCAGCCATCCATCCCCAAAACAGAACAGAAAGAAAACTTCTTGCATGACTAGGTCATGCAAAGAGCTTCTTCCACCCAAAATCGCCTGTCTCTCAAGAGGACTTCTTTTCAGTAGACTCAAGCAGCAGCCACCTTCACCACGACAGAGCACAAACCAACATAAATCCAGAGTCACACTTCATGTACTGTCGCTGCTCAACAGCCTCTAATAAGTAGTATTGAGAGAGATCAGCTGAGAGAGAAAGCTCTCTCCATTTCTCAAAACCATCATCATCAAGGAGCAAACTAGGTCAATCAAATACTTTCCATGCTTCTTTCAGTGTCAGAAGTACACATCCCAGATACATGCCTGGTTAATCAATCATGATTCCATGGTATCTGGCTGTTATCCCTTTTCCTCTATCCCAGAAGAAACTCCGACATTGTCAAACAACTTTTGAAATGACAACGGCAATTCCAATGAAGCTCATCACAACCAGTACAATATAGTACTCTGCAGGAAAGCTGATATTTGCTTTCTTCCAGTACAAAGTGATCAGTCCCATTTGAAGCTCTCTGTAGCAACATTTTCCAAAGGACACTCACCAGTACATGAATCAATCAAGGACCACACTTGTAATGAAACCTGGTTCAGATTTGTTACGTAGCCTTCTATTTCATATCCAATAGATTTACACAAGGGAAACTGGCTTTGCCCCCAATTGCTTGACTTTAAAGGCCTTTCCCTATGGAGGACTAATCCCACTTTACTTGTCATCTGCTCATCAGCTACCAAAAGATTTAATGTTAACAATCTGGCACCAATACAAATACCATGCTGATAGCTGATTAGTGAATTCTGAGGTATTGGAAACAGGGCATCCAAATATTGAACAATGGAACAATGTTTGGATACACCAACAGACTTCTAGCAGTCCTACCAGGGGTGAGATAACGGCTGCACAATTGTCTCCTTCCCCAACCAGTAGAAAGTCCCTAGACACCTGCAGCCTCATGACATTGAACATTGACTTACTACTAAACTAGGTTGTAAAATTGTAGGTAGCATACACCAATCTGATAACAAAGCTCTGTGTCAAGAGTCTCCTGACTTGCTTCAGTTGATCTGATTTACTGCAAGCTTCTGCACTAAATTAGAAGGCCTTATGATAAAGCATGAACTCTAGGATTTCAATTGAATGATAGGATCAGAATACTTGATGAACTACACCCCTAAATATATCCTTGTACATAACAACTTGGATACTAGATGTTGATCTCTGGGAATACCTCTCAGCAACCCTCTCAGATTTTCAGTCAATAGGTGGTTGTAGTACCTTCTGTAGCACCAAGTTAACCACTTTCCTGTCATGGAGGTTCTAATACTTCAGAAGACAACTGCACTTCCTGAAGTCTCAAGCAGAGATATCAAATGTCAGATCTAAGCAGTCTTTGCATAAATAAAATGAAAGTAACTAGGTGTGGCCAAAACAGGAGATCGATATGATGATTCATCAAGAAAGCTATTCCCCCATGCAACTCATCATAGTCTTCTGTTTTTTTCACAGTATCAAGAGTCAGATCTCTGCAAGTTCAAGAACCTCAAGATGCAAAATACAGTACCTTGCAAAGGTCTACAATGTGCTCTTATCTTCTGCATAACTGCCAAAATAACTTGGAGACCTCTTGCTAGGCATTTCTACAAGAAATGATTCGTTCATTTCTGGAGATCCCACTGAATCTATTCTTTGTGTTTTGATCCCATCACCTAGCTCCAGCAATACTCAAAAGTACCAGCACATTTCTCCTCATTAGCTATTGATTGGGTTAACTGAAACAAATCCATGTTGTCCCGACTTCACACTACAACAGGAAACAAGAATAGGTCATGTAGTTCTTGACCTAACATTATGCCAGGCTATCAACCCAACTTTATTAAAGTGTAAGCAGTTTGGCATAACTTTGTGATAGCAAATACTACATTGCCATTGAGTGAAAGTTAAATGTCCACCAGCATACCCAATCCTCCTCGCAGATAGTATTGTGAACAGAACTTCTGGATGTGTACATGTTAACGAACTTCAGACCAACAACTACATGTGAAGAATAACTGAAGTGATACATCCCACATGATATATGTAGTTACAGCCTACCTTGGCTTTGGGACTAATATGAGAACATCCACTTTCCAGTTATTTTATACAGAGTCTGCACTGCAGCTGTAGACCACATCAGATTGCTGGAGATCAACCAGCAGATACCTGGATGGCAGATGAATGGGAATAGGCCGTTGGTAGAAGATCTTGGAAAGCACAAGAAAAATTCCCTCAATTCACCTCCTTGAATTGTTGGTTAGGAATCATAAAATAGCTTGACAATTGAAACACTTCAGACAACCATGCAATTAGCATGTCTCAATGAAGATGATATCCGAAAAGTCAGCATTATGCATCAGCACAGAGGTATAAGAAACATAAAGAGGAAGAGAGACAAAGAGATCATGTGACTCATGGTTGCTTTGGAGGTGAATCAAGCCTTGTGCTTGAGTTGCAAAATGGCATGACAGGAGGCAATGCAGCCTCCCGTCCCCAACTTGTGGACAGAAAAGGTGGCAACGGATGTGGAGGAGATAACAGTGGGAGCATCTGTTGAGAACCAAAGTGATGATGCAACTGGCTCATATTAGGAGGGTATATTGGGCATACCAGCCAGGGAGCTCCAAATGGATAAGGCAAACAAGGGACCCCACTCATACCTCCATACAGGGAATCTCCATTGGCTTGAGAGGTGGAGCTTGGTAATGAAATCGGGGTTTGTTCCCTGAGAATCATGCCTGGAGGAGGAAATATTTCTGGAGCTTGCAGTTGAGGAACACCTCCCATAGGGTCCACAACAGCCAATGGAATAGGGAACAATGGTGGGTAGTGAGCTGGAAACTGGATTGCCGGAGTTGGTGAAAGACAAGGCTTTTTAGGCTTCTTACTTCCTGCTGACGATTGAAAAACCCGTTTTTGGATGCCAGGTCCTGGTTTGGGTCTTGTAAAACTGAACTGTGAAAGTTTTATACCTTTTGAAACCATGTCTGGTCGACCATCTAAGAACCTGCATGCAACCAGTGAATCAATCACTCCAAGATACATTTCAGAGAGAATGCTGAAGTGCTCCCTGAAATATACATATAATACATGACACATGACTTGTTCATTAGGAACAACAGTGTCTGCACAAACATAGCTTGTATATGTAATGCAAGTGCTTGTTTGCCAACACAAAAATGTACATTTTTGAGTGCAAAAGCACAGCATAGGAAGTAAGCAGAAAGAAATACTGAAGTTGCTGATTTACAGAATACTTCTTGCAATATTTACAGACTTACTGACCTCTGGACATCAGCCATAGAGCGCAGTGTTTGGCCACAGGGACTCTTGTAATAGCTGCCCACAACAAGCACATAAACCAAGGATCATACATCAGTGGCAAAGACATACCAATGGAAGCTGCAAGCTAGCACTGGCCATTCTTACAATCTGGCCAGGTGATTTGGTCAAAAAGCAGGAAAAATCTTGAGAAAGATATGCAATGAGGGACAAAGATTTAGCACTTACACATCAGCAAAATTTCTGGATAGCTCCCCTCTGAGGACAACTTTGCGGTTAAATCCTGGAGGGGGCTTTGGAATGTTGTGCTTATCAACAGCCCACAAAATGGATGGCTCATCTTCGGAAATATCTGATGGATCCCTGCATGAAGCACCTTCCCTCCAAGCTTTCCCTTCGTCACAAACCCATGGATGCTGAAGGATTCTCTCCCCAATAGCTTCATACTGCTCCTTTGTGGGTATAATTCTCCACTTCCCACACAAATTGCATTGAACTGTGAAAGTACCAATCGTAGTTGCAGACCATCTGCACCAGCTTGATTGAGCAGAACATTTAGAAAGCTGATTGTGGTAAACAGTGAAGAATAAAAGTGTCTTTGGATGACTTATTCCTTGAATGAAGAAACGAAGGAAGTCCCACAAGAATACACACATAACATAAAATTGGTGAAATTGTGTACAGAAAGGACATGAGTTGAATCTTCTACAAACCAGTGTGGATCTCTAAGCCTTTGAAACTCTGGGACTTGTTGAATTGATCCCATCTAACACCTTCATCCTCTCATATGAAGGCAAATACATACAAAGCACATGTGGTAAGCTTATATGATGGGTTTCAGATTGAGCTGCTCAAGGCAGTCCTTCAGAATCAGAGGAAACTGAACATTTGACTTAGTCTTCACCTGGGAGTCTCTGGAACTGGGTCTGCTGACAGAACAATACTAGTACCCTTCCCTTGGTCTTCATCAGCCAGAGCTGTCAATGGACAATGTGATGGTGTGACAGCCAGACCTCTTAGAGAAAAAATTTCACCACCTTCTATTCGACCATCAGGAACTTCCTGGGGAATGGCAAAAGGTGCAACTGTTCCATTCCTCTCTATTTGGAGTGTTGTGGAGAGTAACTTGTCTGCAGAGGACTCATGCAGGATTTCCACTTCATCATCATCTTCATCATCCGTCAGATATATAACCACTTGGGCATTGGTACCTACAGAGTTTAACTCAGAATGTTACAACAGTTTGCAAACCAATTCACCTCCCAGAACTTGACAGCAAATCAGTTCTAACAAGGACATTGTTCAGTGTACCTAATGAGATTCCTCACTGTGAGCGAAAGCCATGTATCAAGATGAAATATCTGAAAGAAAAGATATTTTCAGACTCAGATACACACCATGAGTGAACTAGGTTCATCATTCATACTCATGAAAGTTCTGCAGAATCAGCAAGAGAAGGATCAAACATGATGACCAATATTGGAATTCAGGAGATTCCTGCAAAGTGAATTGGGTTAAACAACAACAACATGCTCAGTGAGGGTGATCTTGTTTCTTGAGACAGAAACAAGATCACCCAGTTTAGGAGCATTGCTCTTCACAGGGGCAGATAATCACATTTTTTATTAGAGGGATAGAGAAGTACCTGACCCTCGTGTATTTGTGTCTGCTACAGAGGGAATGAAATCTTTGGTCCTTGGAAGAACTGAACCATTGGTCTCAGTAAGGGTAGGCCCTGGAACATCAGCCTCAACAACATCTGCCTCAGCACCATATTGCTTCAGAATCCTGCCCTTGGGAAACACCACTGCCATAACATTGCTATTGAGGTCATTGACTTTGGCCTCCAATGGACTAACCTCTGGCACATTGGATTTGTTATCCAGGTCATTGACTTTGGCCTCCAATAGACTAAACTCTGGCACATTGGATTTGCTATCCAGGTCATTGATTTTGACCTCAAACAGACTGACCTCTGGCACCTTGGATTTTGCAGCACTTGCCTCCAGAACTTCATTCTGCTGTTCAGCTTTGTTTTCAGGGATACTGGCCTCTGGAACATAGATGACCTCCTCTGGTGACTTTGCCTTTGGCACGTCCTCTTGCAACTCAGCTCTGGTCACCTCCTCATGAGCCTCAGTCTTTGGCACCAGCATGTCTAGATTGCATTTAGTCAGAGTTCATATATTTCAGCAGCTGCAGACTCCCCTGACTGCAGAGAATTTCATGCAAACCAACCTTTGTAAGAGCTGGAATGGTGGCGTTGTACAGTAGACGTTGCATCTTTTATCCATGTAGTTTTCCTTGGCAAATTTCACCAATCACAATCTCATCACCAAAACACAGGCAGATTTCATGGCTCCTAAACTCAAACCCTAAAAAACTACTAGACTATAGAATAGCAAACAATGTGATTGCATTTAACCAGAGCTCATATATTTTGGTTGCTAGACTCTGCCGAGTGCAGAACATTATTTCATATAATCCAACATCTGTGAGAACTGCAAATATGCCATTGTACAGTAGATGTTGGCATCTAGCCATGTAGCTTTTTCCTTAGCAATTTTCACCAATCACACAATCTTATCACCAAAAGAGGCAAACAGATTTCATGGCTCCTAAACTCAAACCCTAAGACTAATTAAACTTCAGAATAGTGAGCAATGCTGCTCAAACTTACTTGCAGGGCATGTCCCCCACCCACCTCTTCCAAAGACTAAAACCAGGTGATGTAGAAGATAACAACAAATCACAGAAAAATGTTATAAATGTAGATTTACCTTGCAGTATAAGGCCGGCCTTACAATCAGTATGGCAAGCAAGACATGGCAGCAATTCTCACCATAGCTTTGAGGTGTAGACAAACATATGCCTAGATTGCAAAGCGGCCTACATTATTATTATTCCTCTGTTACACAACTGCCTGCAAATGTCAGACGGAAATCGATATTTAGACGAAGTACTATTTTCTTTCGACAGTGGAAGCAATTTTCATTAGCCTCTCTCTCCGCACCAGATTCAAAACAAATTTTCGCGGAATGAAGATTATATCAGCAGGTTCTATAAAAAGGAAACCCTGGATGATAAGACTAGAATGAACAAAGGTCTTCCCCGAAATCTCAGGTCCGACACAAGGTGATAAAGAAAGCGAGAGTCTCTCAGGAAATCCAACCTTGCTGCTGCTAATAATCCAGCCAATTCGTACACAAAACCCGCAGGAATCCAAATTGACGGATCAACACAGCAACAAAAAAAAAAGGACTGACTTACGGCAGCAAGTACTAAGAAAATAATAAGATTAAGAAGAAAAGAATCTCATCTCCAATAGTAATAATAACACATACATACATCCATACATACCTGATGAGCAAGATGGAAAGAAAAGGAAGTAATAAGAGCCGATCTCGCGTTCCTGATGCTGCCAAATTAAAAGGGAAATTATGCTCCACAAACGACAAAACCGAGCCAGGAAAAAAAAACACAACAATAAGAGCGACCGATTGGCCGTTCATGCGCCTGTCCCCTCCCCCCCCCCCCCCCCCCCCCCTTGCTCCGACTCAACCGCTTGCAAAGTTGTACTAACTGCTTACAAACAGCAACTGCCTCTTCAAAATTCTTATGAGATTTGCCGCTCATGCGCATACGCGCTTGTTTTTTCACGAGAAAGAAAGAGAGAGAGATCGTCGCCCTCTCTCTCTCGCTCGCGAGCGGAGATCGTCGTGTACGAGGAGATGGTCGAAGTGCGCTCCTCCGCGCGGCCGCTGTGTCAGAAAAGCTTCGTCTCGTTTGTGATTGGACGATTTGCTGAAAAAAGAGGCAAAATACCCACACGGAGATAGGGGAAAGAAAAGAAAGGGAGAGGAAAAGGGGCCCCAAAAAACCCAAAAAAAAAAAAACAAAACAAAAGTGGAAAAATGAGAAGATTGGGGTGGAAACTTTAGTATACTAATTTTTTTGAAAAGCAAAGGAATTTAAATTTTTCAAAAAAGATTATTTTATTTCCACACAACACAAAATGTCTCAAATGTAGAAACCGCTATAAAGGTCGGTTGTGGTTACTATGTATCTACCTACCTGGTACTACCGAGGTTATATGTACCTACCTCCCTGGTACTACCGAAGTTATTATGTACCTACCTACCTACCTGGTACTACCTACTAGGTATCTAGTGAGTACTCAAATGTCCAAATTTAAATAAATGTGGGTTGTGTTCGTGTACACAATTTGTACCAATCATTAAGGTTTTGAGAAGGTGTTTGGGAGCCAGGGTTTTTTTTTTTTGTTTGTAGCCAAAGTGGCAATCATCCATAAGAAAATGTAGAAGAAATGGTGAGCATTCATAGAAAGAAAGATTTAGCTAGTGATTTATTAGTTTGATGCTGTTTTGGAGGATAGGTAGGGGTACTAGGTAGTAAGTACTAGGTACCCATTGATTATTGATTGTATCATTGGTTTGTTTCTCTAGGCTTTAGCCTAATTGGTGACTAGGTAAGTTGATGCTTTGGGCATTACCCATGGGCTTTGAGCTTTAGATGGACTTTGACTTCTTTATTAGCTTACCTTTTATTTTCAAGTAATGCATTAGATTCACCCATGTGGCTTTTCAAATGATGTTGTTTTGTGTGTATGTACTATGTGCATGAGCAAAGAGAAACATGATTTAATTCCAAGGATATTTTGAGGATGGTTTTGTTGATGCAATAGAGGTCTTTTTTGGGTTTGGCATACATAACCCTAACCTTCATTTCCAACAAACTATCTAACCATTATACAGTATATTTGATCCAAACCATAGAACATTTCACTCGATGTGTGCAAGTGGTGTCTATGGAGCCCACTAATTTGTTGGAGAAAGGAGGTGTGTTATGTGTGTGTTCCCTCCCCCCCCCTTGATCCCCCAAAACAAAGAACCATTCTCCAAGGCCAATTGACTAAAGTGGTCATCCATTGTGGTTGAAAAAATGATCATGGCATGAATTAAAGTATATCCTTTGCATACCCTAAAATCATGGATGAAAGGAGTTTTGAGTGTGCATTATGATAATGGCATGCTACCAATTTATGTAAAACTATATTGTTCATTTAAGTTAATCTTTTGACTAGGTGTGAACATGGCTTGGACCCACAAATGACTCTATGACTATATAACCTCTTCAAGTGCAAACAAGTCCACAACAATAAAGCTCAATTGTGAAATATATATATTTTAAGGATTAAATTTATTTGAAATGACAAAATCTACTCAAAATTCAATATCTCCCCCATCTCAGGTCAAAAAATTACAAATTTGCCTTCAAGAAATCCACTCATCAAAGGTTTCCCAAAAGTACCAAGATCTCACCATAATTTTATTTTTTTTCAAAAATAATTTTGTTGAATTTTTCTTCTTTTAATTGTTCAATATTCAATAACTCTTACATTGTAAGTCTAAACATTATGAAACCACCTTGGTGCACCCCTACTCATTGAAAGCTTTCAAACATTACCAAAAATACAATAAAAGGCACTATGGTTTGGGAGATCTCAACATGACAAACAAACAAACAAACAATTCAATGAAGGGGACATGTGCATAATATCCATGACCTTTTCATGGCACCAAATTGGTAGGTATAAAAAAACATGGGACAATATCCATGTCTTTATTATTATGTCATGTCAATGGTTCCTCACTACCAAACACTCTACACAACCACATTTTGGCCCAAAATGACCATTTTTAATTCCATGTTTACAAAGCATTGTGTCCATGTGGAAAGTTATGGTGTGTCAATACCATAGCAATGGGCAATTAAGAATTTAGGATTCAAGGATCTTGGCATGGTGTCATATTTTGGATCTATCATATAACAAACATAATTTTTTTAAATGTTTTATCATTAGTATTTCCTATGATTTTTTTGTCACCCTTTGATTTGCTTATAGATTAGTTTTTGACTCGTGTATTTTGTTTATTTTCAATATATTATTCATTTTTATTCATTTTACATTTTGACATTTGTGCATTCCCATATTTACCTCTTTTCTACCTTTGATCATCATTATGTTGTATGTTATCCTTTTCTTTACATTTCATTGAGAAGTCTCCATATGAAAACCATGCCCAAACTAAGTTAAGTGGTTGCAAGCTAAGGTGGTTCACTTCTTACATCAAAATACATTTTTTCACAAGGTGTAGTCCATTGACATGCCATTAAATCAACAATCTATCAAATTTGCATTAAAATGGTCAAATGGAATAGAAAAACATTTATATTTTTAAATTTGTGAAATTTATCTGCCAAGTATAACATAATGGATTCATTTGATCCATTTTTATCGTTTTGTTAATTTGATATTGGGGATCATAAAATGCATTTAAGAAATGATGAGTCATTTTTTAACAAAACGGGATTTTATAAACAAGAAACATGAATGAGAAGAAATGAACAATTGAAAACATTGAAAAATGGTTAACCCATTTTAAAGATGGAGCTCTTTTGGATGATTTTAAACTAATTGAATGATCTTTCATGTGTGATTATTTGATGGGCAAGTTGAATTTGGTTCTATAAATTCCCATGTCTACACTTAAATAGCAAGTGTGAAGCATGGGTGTTGTCAACCATATTGGGCAAGTTGAAATTATTTTTCTTATGTTGATTTTATGACAATATTGTATTATAGAACATAGATTCAAATATGTTTCTAGTTGAAGATCACATTAGGATTATGATTTAGGGACATGAATTTTGCATGCACATTAAAGCAAATGTTATTTGTAAATAATTATTACCAAAAACTCAACATTTTTCATGAATCATCAATGTTTTGCACATTGATGTTTTGTTTTAATTGCACCTTACTACCATAGGGGAAAAGCACCCACGCAATGGATGTACATTTTGAAGTTTTACCTTAAAATGTTATATTTAATGGCAAATTGAGTGATCCAACACCGACTACTGCACCATCCAAAAAATCTTGTTTAAAGATTTTTTGGATGGGATGAAACCCAACATGAACCTCAAGACAAGGTCTTGGGATGAAGTTGTGATTGTTTTCCCATGCCCCCAACCCCAACAGATTTTATTTATTTTTGTTTCCCACACCCCCCTAAACCCCCTTCCTACCTACCCCCTACCTCCCTCCTTTACTTCTCCTTCTTACTTCTTACTTCCCTTTTCCCACTCACAATTTTTTCTCACTTTCTTGTATTCTTTTGCTCTTCATTTCACCATTTTCTCATGTTCTTGGTTTTTTCCTCTTTCCATTTGTATTGTTTTTTCTTCCTTCTTTGTTTTCTCTTTTCTTGTGTTTTCTTTCTTTGATTCTTTTTGTGTTTGCTCTTTGTGTGTGTGTGAAGGAGAGGAGCTCTATAGCAACAAGAACTTGTTAGGTCACATAGTGTTTTCACTCTTGGTAAATCATAAAGGAAGAAGAGCACAACAATAACAAAGGTTGTTAGTTTGCAAAAATGTGAATTGTGTGTGTGGGGTATAGTGGAAAGGAGTGAGCAAGTGCATGTGGACTCAACAAGTAGTAGAAAGGAAATCAATCTCAACATGATGAGGATATTGCTTGCACACAAGACCAACCTTGGTTTTTCTTCCATTTTTTTATTGTTTTTGTTCATTTTTCCCTCTTTTAAAAAAAAATCTACTTTATATTTGGGCTTTTCACTTTTTATTTATTTATTTGTGTTTTTTTTTCCTTTTTTTTAAAAAAAATAATCTTTATGTACCATGTTTATGTGTGGTTTTATTATTTTGGTTTTTCTTTTTTGTCCTATTTTGTTGGTATTTTGTATTTATTTAGTTTCTCCGCCTTTTCATTTGCTTCTATTATCCTCTTCAACTATAAGCCTTAAACTGAACAATTAAACTTTACATTTTGTTTGTAATGCATTGTGTTTAGGATTGCAATGGGTACTGTTTTTGTTTAATTTGGTTTTTGTCATTGTTGTTGAATTTGTTAGTTGTTGTGAAATTGATTAGAATGGCACTTCACACACGATTGGGAAATATTCAACCTTAACCAACCATGGATGGGATAATTTTGATGGTTTAGTGCATGGTGCAACAAATGAATCAACGACATCTATGTTAGATGATCAAGTTGAATCAAGTGTTAGTTCATAGAAAAAATTGCTCCAATTCAAACACTAGATAAGGAATTGCAATTAACTATATTAGTTGTCATTCCCCAAAGTGACAATTTAACTATTTCTTTTTTTAACCTTCCCCACCTTCCCATAAATGTTAATGGGGTTTTTTTTTCAATTTTTTTGGTGTTTGATGCCCTAGTTGTTTGGGATTTTAATTTAAATTCTTTAATTAACAATACCTTCATACACCCATGTTTCTAACCATTAGGTGTAGGAATTTTTTTCATCTTAATCCTCCCAACCTTCATCATTGTGTGCAATACTATCATCATATTGAATATTGTTCACATTTCAATACCAAGGGTTTAATGTATAGGCAATACCCTCATTATTATCCACCCAAAGTTTAATAATTTTGTGCCATACCCTTATTATGTTCACATTGATTCTATCCAACATGAAAGGTTTTGTGTGCAAGTAATACCTTCATCATATTGACCATCGAGTTAAACAACATAAATAATTATATGAATATAATACTTATAGATCTAATCCACATTGTTTAAACTACACCACTAAAATAATCAAATCAAATTTACTAAATTTAAACCTAGTAGCTTAATTGAACAAAATACAACATGCATTATAAGCACCAAAGTTGAAGTGGAGTTCCATGTTCCTTGGACATATACATTAGATTTGTAATACCTTCATCATAATGAAAAACATCTTTTGACAAATTAATTCACATGATCTAGATTTTAAAAAATTTATGTACTACCTTCAAGACACCTTGAAACATAATCTTTCAAGTCAATGTATATCTACAATACCTTTATACATGCAAGGACAAATATTTTATTCATGCCTTTAAATATTGCTTGAATGAACAAATTGAAGCTCTATGCAATACCTTCATTTATTTTTCTTCATTTTTCATTCATTGTTTTTCATTGGAATGGCAATCATGTAGGTCAATGCAACCAAATAGGTGGGGTTTGGTAGGTACCTACCTAGAAGGTTAATAATATGTAAGAAGGTGGAAAGGTAGGTAATTACATATATGGGTGGGTAGGTAGGTAAATAAATGCATTGAGGGGGTAAATAGGTGGGGATAAGAATATCACATTTTAAATATATAAATGAATAAGTAGGTGGGAGAGAATTTATTTTGAATTTAAATGTATAGGTGAGTTGATAGGTGGGGGTAAATGGGATAGGTAGGTGAAAATAGGTGGGTGGGGGAAAAGTTTCAAAAGGAAAAAAAAAATTGGATGGGGAGTGGGAAATAAAAATACCAAATCAAAAACTAAGATCAAGGCTAAAAAAGGAAAAGAAAAGAAAGTCTACTTAGCAACCACATTGGTGAACACATGGACCAAAAACATCCCATCAATGCACCATTCATCCATGACGATGCACTAATGGGTACTAGTTCACTACAACCATATTTAACATTGTGACATATTAAAGATTAGTTGAAAAAGTTGGGTTTCACACTATTTAAAATAGTTAAAATGGAATTATTTACACAAGCTGAAGTGGTTTGGGTTTTTAAACTATTTATTAAAATATGTGGTTCAATGTTGAATTGGAATTTGATTTGGAATTTAAACTTGGGGTGAGTTTGGAATGATGTCTGGGTTGAGGTGAAGGTTGGGGTTTTGGTGGGTCTATTATTTTCAAGTTGGGCGAGACTTCCAAAATGATTAAAAAAATGGTAGTGTGTTTTTATCATCTAATTAACTAAGATAATGTTTTTAATTTGATTTAGTTACTTAATAGTTTTGTGTTGATTTTGTCATTTATTCCATTTTTGTTCTAGTGATATATCTTGTGGATGTATAGTTTTTTTGACATGACATTGAAGTGCTTGCATAATGGGCAATTGAATATGTAAATGTGCAACTTGTTTCACTCCTTGGCCCCAACTCCAATATTCATGTGACCTTAGACCTAATGTTTTGGTTCTTGTCACCCCTCCTAATTACGTAATGAAATGTGAGTTTGTCAAAGGTGTTAATTTAAAAACTTCACTATTTCACCTCCCTTCATTTCTAGGTTTTGACAATTTTGCCAATGTTCTAATGCACACATTAGATCCTTCACACCCAAGTTTAGTTGTGTCGCTTGGCTAGTGACCTTTTTACCTAGTTCTAATGCACCAATTTTAAACTTGATCTCTATTACTTCATTGGGCTCCATGTGATTTGAATGATGTGCTCCATTACCAGTTCAATGATAATGAATTAACACTAGAAATACAATGAATAAGCTTTATAATATTTTATTCAATTTCTAGATAGCTAGGTTTTTTCATGTCTTAGTTTGAATTACCTTTGTTGCAACATCAACCCTAACCCTATTCTAGGCTATTTGTGCCTAGATCTTATCACAAAGTTTCTTGTGATTACTTTTTCATGTCAACTTCTTCTCCTTTTTAATGTTGTCTTTCTCTTTGCATTACTCCTTGAAAGAGATCAATTCCATTTCCATCTTTTCTTAAACATGGCAAATAAATTGTAACATTAACTTTGGAATCAAGCAATATTGCTCATGGTGATGCGCTAAATGGTATTCTTCCACATATTGACTTTGTCCCATACTTGACCATTAACTAGTCCATCATTTAGTTTTGCAGTTCATTGCTTCAAAAAAATGTGGGATACTTATGTCGCCTTTCACTTCAAACCTTGTATGAGTTGTTGAGCACAAATTGAAAAAAAAACTCACCAAAAGAGTTTGTGTTACTCCCACTTGGTGTCAACATATTAGCTCATTTCTTGTTTAACTCCCTTTCCTTGGTTAGCTTAAATTGAAATGATTAAGATTTTACAATTGTAATTTAGGGTGAAAGTGTATTCGTTTTAATTAAGGAATTAAGGGATTACAATCATTTAGGGTTTAAATCAATTTATACAAAATATAGTTAGTTTTCGTAATTAATAATTATTAAAGTTATGCAACAAATTTAAGTTATGGTCAACTTAAACCTTGGTTGCACCATTTTTAAAAACCCTAATGCTCTTTTTATTCAACTAATTATTAGAATATTAACTCTAATTAATTTTTAACTTTTTCACTTAACAACCCTAATCAAAGTTTTGATAACTGTGTACAAGCACAAAGTGATACAAATCCTAACTTTGCCTAACCATCTATAACTTTCAATTGAGAAGGTAGAGTTGAGGTTTTACCCAAGATTGGGCAAGTCTACCAATTCTAGAATAAGAGTAATTCTAAAATATAGGCTTTTGCAATTTTTATAAATTAAAAATTTCAGAAAAGTATTTTAAATTTTCATTTCTGAAATTAAAATTAAGATTAGATGAATAACACCTAATGGATGATTCCTTGTCGATGGATGTCTGTTGAATGAAGTTTGTCGACAGATGAGGAGGATGCACCACTGTGGACGAAATCCGATGGATAACGATAGTCATGGATGAAGTCTATTGTTAATAATCCCAACGATGATGATGGATGTCGAGCCGTTGCACACATCGCGGATGAAAAATCGGAAGTTCGCACCTTGGATGCAAAATTGATGAAGAAACGAAGAAGACAATGCTCGCCGAGCTTGGCGATGGCAGAGGCGGAGCTTGGGCGTGGCAAGAGGTCTTGTCAATGGAGATCGTGACCACGACTGTAAACTTCTACTCGCCTTTGTGAGGCTCTTCCAACAAGGATTTCAAAAGAAAATCTGAAAACTAATGAGGTGCTCTACTTTACAGCAACGGAGATCGCAAGCGAGAATGTGTGCTTAATATTCTAAGCACGTCTCTGATCAACGATTTGGGAACACACTTCCAAGGCAATCTCAATAAAACTGGAAAGTCTAGAAAACAACCAAGGTTTGGAAGTAACAACTTATCTTCCTCTTCCTTGGCAACACTGGAACTTCTCCCTTTTGTGAAAGAGACAGTGACGCGATTCTCCCCTAATCGCCTCTGTTATCAACAGTCTAAGATCGCCTTGAAATTGCGCCTCCAACGAGTTTGGTTGCAACATGCGTGCGCGACTAATAACTCCTCTTCTCAACACAGGGCCTCGTTTCCAAGCGTTTTGGGTTTCGGGAGCTTCCAAAAATTATAACGGTATGCATGCAATGCAACAGGGTCGACCACAGTGGACAACGCATTGCTATCTGGAGCAGTAGACACACTTGTCAAATGGTTTGCACTGTAGCAACTAAGGGAGAAATTGAGCTTAGCTACTAGAAGACGAACAGCTCTTGTAGACCATGGTTGCGCTAAAGAAGATCCCATATCCTCGATGTCTCGATCCAGGTTCGCACAAGTTCTTTCATGGGGAAGAAGCTTCATAAATACCATTCACAACCTTAAGTTATCAGGACCCAGCTCAAGTGGAGCCTTTCCCTTCCTTTCCCTTGCCTACTAGAGAGCTATGAAAGCACAATGTGATCAGAGTGCAAATCTAGAAGCAAACACTTTTTTTGTGCTCTTCAACAATTCCTTGCTATATGCTTTTGGTGTTTTTGGGCATCTCTTTGTTGTGCGATTTTGATGTTATTTGGTGCCTCCTCGCTATGTATTTCTACTGTTCTTCAACATTTCTTTGTTGTGTGTTCTTAGTGTTTTCTTTTTTAATGTTTCTTTGTTATGTGTTCATAGTACTTGTGTTTATTTGGAGCCTTCTTGTTGTGCACTTTTGATGTTTTTTGACACCTCCTCATTGTATATTCTTGGTGTTTTTAGGTGTCCCCTTGTTGAGCACTTCTATTGTTCTTTCAAGTCCTCCTTGCTATGTGATCCTCCTCTTCATCAATTAAGTACCTTTTTGAACTCTTAGTGTTTTTCATTAACTCCTTATTATGTGTTTTTGATGTTCTTTAGTCCTCTTTCAAAATGGTAACTCCTTAGTTAGTGCATGTGTGGAAGATTTTTGTTTTAAAAATTAACTAGTAGCTTCAAAGTTTCTTTTTTTCTTTTCTTTTTTCCCTTTAAATCAAAATTTTCATTTATTTTTATTATTTTTCTCGTTGTGTGTTTTGTTGTTGCATTTTTTGCTTCCATTTTCTTCAACAAGGTGGGTTTTCATTTTATTTTGTGTTTTTTTTAAAAAAATTCATTATGCATTTTTTTCTGTTTGTTTTACAGTCTATATTTTTAATTAGACATTTGTTAATTATTTGACATGTTGTGTCATGTGTAGAACCAAAACCCCACTTGCACAAAAATTTATCACACATTGTAACATTCATAATTTTTAAACATTTTCTACTTGATGAAGAGAGGAAAGAAAAAACCTCAATGATTTTGCTTTGTAAATGTTTATAATTGCTTTGATAGTTTTAATTTGATATTCATATCATATATTAAGCAATTGAAATCTAAACTCACAATTTTGGTAAAATTTATACTTGTTTTTGGTTTTTAACTCCATTTTTATGTAATATTAATTGATTGTGAAAATGAAATTATTCTCAATGAATATAATATGCAAAATGAAATTTTGAATGAAAGTTTTCAAATAGAACAAAACACAACAAAAAGTAAAGGCAATTTTTTTTAATGAAAAATAATAATTCAAACAAACCTTCAAAAATTTCATGTTTAAAAATAAAATGGAGAGGTCATAATATGAATGAAATTTCTTGGGTTTGTTTTTGTGTGAACATCAAACAATGAAGAAAATGTTGATGCTAAAAATCCTCAAGTCATGAAATGTTTATTTGTTACACTAATCCTATGCATGTTCCTAATCCAAGCACAAAAGAAAGAAAATCTTTTATAACATATTATAAAACATATGGAATAACAACTTTGAAAAAACATGTGGATATAGATTATGTTTTAATTGTTAAAATTTTGAAGAGGAAGTGAAAGTCCAATAATAGAAACTTGTGAAATACAACTAATAAAGAAAAGGGTTAATGTGTCAAATAGTGCAATAGTGAAAGTTTTTGTTGTCAAAGATCCTTTCAAAAAGGATGATGAGCAAAAAAATATTTTTTGCAAAACTTTGGCCTTATAATTGTGAAAAATTGTAATTTATGGAAAGTATTTGGTTTTACATTTGTGTCTTCAAATTTTCTTCCTTTCCAAAAAACATTTTTCACATGAGATATTGTTTAAATTGGTGGAGAAAACAAACGAGTATATGTTTGACCAAAAATTGACAAATTATATATCTACCATATCAAGTATTGACTTATGGATGTTCAAAGGGGCCACATGGTATTTTATTTTTTGTCATTAATTTCTTGGGATCTAATTGGTAGCTTAAATAAATGACTATTGGTTTGTTTGAGGTAATGTAAATTATTAGTCAAGTTTTGGCCAACAATTGAACATAATTGTTTGATCATTAGGGATTGTGGAAAAAATCATTGCATATTTTTAAAATGAGGGGTTAAATTTGAATGCAATGACAACTACCTTGAAATCAATTATGAAATGTGAAATTCCACATTTCAATGAAAGTTTCGAAAGTACTTGTTTTGATCATGCTTTTTGTAAGGCTTGTCAGTGTGTTATAACTAATGAAAAGGTTTGCAAAAGCCTTATCTTTGTTTTCATCAAGTCCACCAAATCGAATTTGTACAAAATGTATAACTTGGCCTAAAAAATATGGGAAGGGTAGACAAGAATGGTACCAAACATGTTTAAATTTGAGCATTCACTTAAGAAAATTAAATACTCTAATGAAAACAAAGTGAAATTTTAATCTTTTAGAATTTTTTTCCCAATCTAAGTTTTTTCTTTTTTTATTCAATTATGATAATTGATATATATTAATGTTTCATGTTTAATTCTTATTGCAAGTTCCCTAGTAAAATCATTATGTTCCAAGAGACCTTACAATTTAAGGATGCAATTATCCTTTGTTACATTAAGGAAAATATTGTTAAAATTGTTGGAAAGGTAACACTTTTCCTACTTGGCACATTTCTCAAATAATTATGAATTTTCTTTTTCCTATTGTGAGTGTTTGTGTTTTGAACCAATTTAGTAATAACCACTAGTTATTGTTGATGCATTGCAACATGCCATTACCATGTGATTAAAATGCAAGGAAGAATTTACAAACCCACATGCTCAAGTGAATTTGATTGATGATGATTATGGGATTGTTTTTGAGTTGTATTTGTTTGTTACCAATATTAAGAAGGAAGTTTATGGTGTTTTGGAATCTTTCCTTTCTTTCTAAAGAAGATATGAAAAAAAAATCACATGTTATGTTTGATGTTGGACCTTAGATTTTAAAACCTTCATTCATTTTCCTTTTTTATTGGTTATGAAAAAAGTGTTAGCATTATGAAGGAATATGGTAAATGATCATTATATCCTATTTTTAAAATGTTATTATTATTTACATCTAGTGGAAAATTTTGAAATTGGATGTGCAAATCAAAAAACAAATGCAAATTCCAATCTGGATATTTTTTAACAAACTCTTAGCACAAGTGAACAAAAAAACTTGTCATTAAAAATTTAGATGTCACCAAGTAGATGCCAAGGAAATCAAATGTCATCTTCAATGGTGGGGTAAATATGAAGCCATGTTTTCTATTGTTGGTTTTTTGGTCAATCAAATTTTAGGGATTATATGATCACAAAATGAAATTGAAAGGATATTTTTTCAGCACGCATATTTACAAACCTAAGGAGATGTTTACAATCAGAAAATTTACAGAAATTTATTTTTATGAACAAAAATTGACCAAATGATCTTAGAATTGATTGTAAATCACCTACCAATTTGGTGGAAATATTGAGAAAGATTTAAATTGTTTTTAAAAGTTAGAAAATTTGAAAGTTCTTCTAAATAGGGTGAACTTATGGACATATAAAATGTTGGAGGAATTTTTTTTCATTTTTTATTTTAAAAATTAAAAATTTCAATGTTTGAAATACAAGTTTTGATGATTGATGTGTGAAAATTGCCGTTGAAAACTTATTGGGACAAATTTTTTGAAAATTAATAGTTTGAAACCCAAGTGAAATTATTTTTTGTAATATTTTGAAACCATCTCTAAGTTTGTTGAAACTAAAGTTTTGAAAAAAAAAAAATCAAATCAAATTTGATAAAATCTTCTAAAATCCAAACTCAATGATTTTTTGAAAAAACAAAGCAATATCAAATACTACCATTTTCATTAACCCCACATGTAATTTTAGCATTTACTTTTGTAACAATATAAAGCCTACAAAACTTTCGCTGCAAGTGAAATTTGCATTCAACATCACCCATGACAAATGGACATAAATCATATTGATTATTTCACTTGCTTCATGTACATTGGGTTTAAGGTTTAGGTAGTAGACCCTAAACTTTTACCAAGCTCCATTTCCAAAGCCCTACACCCCAAAATAATTTATTCATTAATAATTTGGCATGGATTATAGTCAATCTAGTAATACCATGGATTATACCCACAAGTGGTGGTTGACATCCTTATTTGAATCACCCATATGATTAATAATTTGGGTCAAACCACCAATTTAAGGATCATCTTTTTATTTCAAAGTCATCCATGTGACCAACCCCATTTTTTCAAATGGGTTGCATCTAATTTAGGGCACCACCATTTTGTTGGCGATCCTCTTATTAGGAAGCCACCCATGTGATTAATAATTTGGGTTAAACTTTCAATTTGGGCTGATCCTCTTGCTTGAAATTCATTCATGTGATTGGCCCCATTTTTCAAATGGGTTATCTAATTTAGGACCCTTGCTTGACATTAGTTACATCCACTTAACTTGCTTCCTCAAATAATCATAGTGATGCATGACTTCAACTTTATAATCACCAAATTATTTTTCTAGGTGCCTACTTAAGATCAACATCTTTTTCAAGTAAGAAAAATACAACCTATTATTACCATATGAAGATTTGAACTAACATTTATTCCTTAATTGAACTAATGTGAACACATGATGTTTAAAATGTTATGTAGGTAGGAGAACAAGCCCTTATCTCTCCACCCACATGAGGTTCAATTTGGATTGGTCATGCATGAACCAACATGACCAATTTCATGTGGTCATATCTTGTCATGATTTGAGTTCAAACACCTTTCAAGCTTTCAACATTACTTGGGTTGACCCAAGGTGGATATTGAATGGAAAATTGTTTAGTCGAGATGCTACAAGTTGTTTATAAGTTGGAATTGGAATTTAAAATAAAGGTAGGTTGAGTTTGCAAGTAAATATTCATCTCCTTCAAAGAATTCTTCAAATTTTAATCATAATTTTGAGTTTGGAAATACAAGGTGTTATGGAAAGATCCCAAAAACCCACATTCCTTTCTAAATCACACTCAACAAATCTGATAAGAACTTTGCATTCATATGACTTTCAAAGAACATCGAGTATTTCTTGTTTCTCATCTTGCGAAGCATCTTCAAAAGGAGACGATTTCCAAAAACGAGAGATGCTGTGAAATAGACAAGATGTTAACAAGGGCGAGGAAGATGAAAGGAGATGTCCTCTAGAATGTAATTTACAAGACTTTTTGAAACCAAATTCCAGCTTGAAACGCACATGTGAATGTTTAGGTTTTTGCGGAATCAATTTAGTCATGCACTCTACGAGATACAACCTTATAGAGCGTACAAGCGAGCAAAACACAAAATACCCATAATAAACCCATGGAAGGCAATCCCGAGCATCGTCATAAACCATGAGACAGAGAGGAGGTTACCACCAAGCTCGATAAACCCTAAACCTTAAAACCCATCGTGCTCTATGAGACAGACGAGTAGATCGGGGTGTTACAAGTCTTGTGTGATCTATTCTGGACAGTGGGTGTTTATTGCAGAGGAGGTTCATGCACAGAAGAAGAGCTCACGGAGATGGTGAGTGTTCTTTTGTGCTCCTATTTTGTGTGAATCTCGTGTTCTGTTTCTTGCGGATTGTTGATGTTGTGCGTGTGTGGGCGGGGCGGCGGTGCGATCATTGGTTATGTGTGCAGGATGTCACAGACAAGCTGACGGCAGAGGTGGTAAGGTACATGCTGTTCAAGGCACACAAGCAACCCGATGTACCTGTGAAGCGTGAAGAACTGACGCGGTTGGTCACAGACAATCATCCTAACCGCAGTTATCCTGGCGTTGTCATTTCCAATGCCCAGGTGAAGAAGCAGCTTCCATGGCAGAAGTAGTTCTTCCAAAGTTGATATCACATGGCAGGTCCTGCAGATTACCTCTTTATGTGCAAGCAAGCTACCAATGATGTCTTCAGCTTCCGAGGTCACACACCTAACTTTCTGTGGAGCAATGCCCGCATGTGCAGGAGAAGCTGAAGTCCATTTTTGGTCTAGAGATGGTGGAGATTCACAGAAAGTCCAAAACTTCACGCAGCAAGGGAGCATCCTCCCAAGGTATGTATCTTCTTTGCTCCTATCTCTGTTCCTAAACCCTAAACCCAGGAAATGATTTGCAGGGTTATATCTGAGGGATGGTCCCTTGTTGCAATGGTCCCCTGCACTAGTGTGTATATGCCATGGGTGCTCTTTGTGGGTGGGGTGGGAGACAGCAACAACAACAGCCGATGTCAAGGTTTATGTGCTGAGAAGTCTTGTCTCTGAGACTCTGAGGAAGAAATTCATCGAGACAGCAGAATCCACCACCTTCTCTGGCTTTGCACTTGTTGTGGTTGGAATTATCCAGCTTGCAGGAGGAGACAGAGTTCCTGAAGGTAATAATATGTTGTGTGCCATTTTGAAGCACTGCCATTTTCATGTAATTAGTCTTACCAACAAATGTAGCAGGCAATGAACATCAAGCTTCTATTTATTATTAGTCTGAAAGTCCTGCATTGTCATGTTAAGCTTTCAAAGTGTTGTTGTGGCAATTTCTCTGCAATCTCATAGACATACAAAGCCCTACATCCATCAGTAATACAGGACTGGTGGGTGACTGCTGCCTCAAACATTTGATTTTTTCTTAACTTTTGATTCCAGTAGTGAATTTGGTTGGAGCAAAAGTCAGGAGATATGGTGGTGTTTATGAATCAACACAGGGGCCATGGGTTTTTGTTGGGAAGGAACAGAGGTAGTATGGCAGCAGCTACGACGGCTTGGAATTCAAGAGTCTGATGAAAATCACCAAGTATTTGGCAACATCAAACAGGCCATGGAGACACTTGCCAAGCAGCGGTAGGTTTGTAATATGTTGGTTTTTTTATTGTAGGTTTGTGCAGTTTGAGATTTCTGTTTTGGAATATCAACTCCCATTCTTCTCAACAAATCAGGTAGGTAAGACTCAGTGGTGATCTGTGTAGAGATGGTTTATGTCATGCAAATTATCCAGCTGTTAATTGGCAGTTACATTCAAAAGGACAAAGTTGCAAGCAATGAGGGTAACTCATTTGTCTTTGAGCTGGCTGAGAGAGCAGAGGATGAAGCATTCAAGAAAAAACTGCAGGACTTTATCAAGAAGGTAAAACCACTGGCAACCATTCTCATCATTTTGCTTTGCCTTTTTAACCAAGGGATCCAATCCAACATTTGCTTTGTGGAACAGTATAACCCAAACCCTAAACCCTTAACCCTAAACCTCAAGCCACTTTGATTCAGTTGTGGGCTTTCAAAGGCATCAGTCCTCTAGTGAAATCAACAGAAATTGGAATTGCTTCTGAAACAGGCCTGGTTCCTTTTTCCTTTTCCCACATGTACATGAATGTTGTTGCACTAAAACTTGTTAATATTTTCCATTTGCTGCAGCTAGTGAGTGGTGATGTTGCAGGAGATGACCCCATCTCTCCATAAGGCACATTTGTGGTGGTAAAGCCCTTTTTCTCAGCTTGCTGCTGTTCTCATTCTCAAAGTTTTGCTGTATAGTACTAAGGTTCAGTCTCTGACTTCCACCTTAAAGCAATCCATAACAGCGTGTGTAATCTTTTAACCAACACATTGCTGTCCATTAAGAGTTTGCACTGTTTGCACATTCCCTGTACATAGATAGGCAGACTGCACACAACCCATCTTTCTCATTTCTCACAGCCTCAAGTCATATTTCCAATCTAGTCTCCTGCATTTTTTGGATAGATTATGCAGATAGGTATGGGAAAGAAATGAATCTTTTTCACTTTCTTTCTCTTGTTCCTAGATACCATGAATTCAATTGGAGACACCTCAATTCTTAGTCTTGAATCTCTTGGCTATCAAGGCTTGACTCTCAACCTACTGAAGATGTCTGTCTTCAGTATTAGGGTGTAAAATTAGAGTCTTCATTGTGCAATCTTGGATTCATTTTAATAAACAACATTGTCTTCTCAAATGGTCATATTTGTGCAGATCCTGACCTCTCTAACTATTTCATAGTACTTTTGAATTTATACAGCTTTAGGTGATACTACCATATTTGTGTACATCCCAATCTCTCCCTATTTCATAGAACTGTTTGACTATACAGCTTTAGATGATACTAGCATTTTAGGAAATTCAATTTACGTGATGTGGGGATTTGAGGTATATTTCAGTGTTGGGTGCCTATTTGATTTTGTTGATAACCACTGGCTCTGTTTTTTAAAAATGATTTCAGGAATAGAGAACTGTCCGTTTTTTGAGGTTTTTTCTTGTTGAGGGGACCAGGGAGTGGCGGAATCAGAATTGAAGAAGCATTGGTTTCATTTATTTGGAAAACTTCAAAGAAATGTTGGGTTTCATGAAATAATTGGCAAAGAACCAGTGGTTTCCTGGGTGATTATTGGACTTTCTAACCCTAAACCCTAAACCCTTTAATTCAATTAGTCATATATGATCACATACATGTCCTTTTATTGAAATACATTCAATTTTATGAAATACAAATCAGTCCTAGTTCGGAATTGTTTTTCCTTTTGTGCCAAATAATAATAATTCATTAATTACTTTTTTAAATCGGAAAACATAAAGCATAGTGCAATTCTGAACTTTTGAGGAGCTTTTTTCAATAGGAAAAAAAAAAGTGAGAAAGAAAAAAGCCAAAAGAAACAGGGCAGGAGTGCGGCGGAGGTCCGCAGTTTTTGTGTTGTGCTCAAAGACAAATATGGAAAACAAAGGGGGCCCCCACAGACAGGATGGGCAGGGGAGGGGAACTCACTCCCTGCCCATGGCACACACAATAATACCAAGTAGGAAGTATCATGTCACAAATTTCTCAACTTGCATAATTGATTGCCACTACTATGGCCACAAATTGTTGTTTGTTACAAACACATTACATTATGTAATTAACTATCAACTATCCCTGGTCCGTTACACACACATTACATTATGTAACTAACCATCAACTACCCATCAGTTTGTTACACATACATTACATCATGTAATTAACCATCAACTATCCATCGGGTTGTTACAAACACATTTCATCATGTAATTAACCATCAACTATCCATCAGGTTTGTTACACACACACTACATCATGTAATAAACAATCAACTATCCATCGGTTTGTGATAAACACATCACATCGTGTAATTAACCATCAACTATCCGTTGGCACACCACACCACTCATCCAAATATCACTACATCATGCACAGAATTATTGGAAAATGGTTTTTCCCACTACCACTATTTTTCTATCCATTTTACAATTGTAATTTTAAAATTAGTCATTTCGCCCACCATACTAAAGAATTCCATGGGTCTCCAAATAGATTTCAAACTAGTGTTAAGTCAAGTTGTTGGTAAAAAAATAACCATTCAAGTACCATGCAAATAAATGTAACTTTAACTATTGGAATATTGACCATGATATGGTGGTGGTAGTCATGAATATATCTTCTTCCTCATTTTGTGGTAGAGTCAGTTTGTGCAAGTGACTCTTTGGAAATGAATGAATAGAAGAACACATTACATAAAAACTATATAGTCAAATTATCTACCCAAAAATAAATAAAATCCTAAGGACCAGAAATTCTAATAAAAATGGGTGAGCTCATCCACATCACCAATGCATAATGATCAGCAAAAACACTTGAAATTGGCTGAAGGCTAATGTGCAATATTGTAGAAATAATAATTTTCATTGGGGATTTTTTGATTATCCCTCAAGGAGTTCCCTTATCATCTTGAATCCTCTTGAACTTGCTGAATGGGAGGGGGACAATGGGCCCCTTTCTAGGACAAAACCCTAGCATAATGAGGGGCACCTTCAATGTCCTTGTGGATCACAAGCTTTTTCAAATCACATGGAATTCAATCATTATATTGCAAGCTCAAGCTCCGGCCAATGCCAATCGTTATGTAGATGTAAGTAACTTACCATTATTAAATTATTGAAAATGTTAAACCTCGCATGATTCATGTATGCTCTCTTTTCTGAGGGGGCACTTGGAGAGAATAAGAGCCCATTCGCCGCACACTCGCTCTCCACATATTATTGATGTTCCTACTAATACCTATACCACCCACCATCAATACTTATTAGCAAAATATTTCTAATACCCATCTTAGACATTTACTAGTTTATCACCAAAGAATTGATAGCACAAAGTAGAGCACTTTGCAAGCTCTTCATCTAGCCTTGTACAAAAGCCTGCCACCATCATCAAAGCAAAACGACACAAAGGACAGTGGGGTTCTTCTCCATATCAAAATATGAATTTTGAGCATTCAATAGCAAAAGCCACAGTTGCAAACATATGCAAACTTTGTTGACCCTCTGACATCAGCTACTATTTGTTGTTAAGAAAGAATAGGATCAGCAGTTGAGTGTGTGTTTCCATGAAAGGCCCACCCTCTTGATTGCTTGAGAGGGGTGGCCATCCAAATAGTTGGGGGTTTCACGTGTGAATAGGTACCTAATCCATCCAAATAGTTGGGGGGTTCACATGTGAATAGGTACCTAATGGGTCCATCCAAATAGTTGGGGGTTCACGTGTGAATACTAGGTCCACTCATAGGGAGTAAAGTTTCCTTTGAATAGTGGGCATTGTGCACCGTGGCCCTTCAGGAGAAGTATACTACTTATAGGCCAACAATTCATGTCTCCCTCATTGCAAAATTGATTGTTGGTGCACATTGAGGATTTCATGAAAACTCTCACCCCATTGGAAACAAGACTATTTTACATAGGTCCACAAATTGTGTATGTATGTATGTATGTATGTTGTGGAATGTATGGGGTGTGTGCATTGGAAAGCTTCAAGAATACACACAATTTGGTAGTGTGGAGGGTTTTTTTTGTTGGTGAAGTTTTGTCAAAAATAAAAAAAATAAAATGAATATTTTCAAATTGAAATGATTTTGGAGGGTTTCAATTGCCAAAAGTGAGAAAGAAAATAGTCAAAATAGCCAGATTTCTCTATTTGGTTTTCAACTTGTAGCCGTAAATATAGAATGTTGATTAAAGATTTATACTTCAAATTTGGTTTATAGCCAAGTTTGGCTAAATCTTCCTAGGGATGATCATCATTTTCTTAACATCTTGCGATGATTGCAAGTTAGGCTACATTTTTTTTTTTAAATTAAATTCAGTGTGAAGCTTGGCATGAATCTAGACATGTCAGGAAAGGTGTAGAAGATGAATGGAAAAGCCATTTCCAAAGGTGTCCCCATGGAATTCCATGGAAGATAAAAGAAAAGCTTTGAGGGAAGTTAATATTACTAAACAACCCCTAACAAGCACTATCCAGCACCAAAAGTCGGCTGTTAAAATCGGTCTGGTATATAAGCCTGCGCCTGGTATCAACAGAGGTATCAAGGACCATAACTGGGGTATTTGGACCCAGTGACAATGCTTGTACAAAAGTTTCAAAGAGGACCCACTAGCAAGACCAGACCGGTACGAGTCTTTGGTTAAAGTACCAAGTAGGTACGCCCAGACAAGGCCCAGTAGGTTCAAAAGTGGATGCTAGACCATCTTAGGTTTCATTGCATATTTAGTACTTACTAGCAGGTGCCAATGAAAAAATCTCAATCAGCTCCAATCAAGATCTCTCTTCTTCTTTTTTTTCCTCTGTCCTCTTCCTCCTCTTCTCTCGCCTGCAGCGACGCTCCTCCTCTAGGCCACGCTTCACCCGTGCTGAGAACCATAGAACGGCCGTGCTCGCACCGCCTATGCTGGGAACCAGAGAACGGCCTCGTTCCACCCGTGCAGGTGACCAAAGAATCGACCGACCTTCTGTGACGGACTCGGCCCAGCACCTCCCACGGCGGGCCTGGTCGATGAAAATCCGAGAGTCCAGGAGTGCCGAGCTGAGCCCGATCGACCTTTTGTAACGGACCCGAGCTCCGTTACAGATAGACAAGAAAATTAATATATAAGATTAGAACTGCACGGAACTTGAGTTGATAAGATGAGATGTCTCTTTATGTGGTTCTAACAGCTTCTTCACACAAAAAATGGGGTTGTGGGTTTTGCAAAATGTGAGTGCAAGTGCAGTTTATTAGTCTTTGTTCACTTCACCAATGAACTCACTGCATCCTCACTAGATTCTGTTCATTATAATCAATCAATTCACTCAAAATTCAGTGAAATGTATATGTATTGGCCTCTTTACTCTGTTATTGTTGTGGTCATTTCAAGCAAAAGTTATTATTATAAGCTCACTTAACACTTAGGGTGTGAGGCCTCACTCTGGCCCACCTTGACAGCATAGTTTTGGCTTCTTCCAAGTGGCCGTACTTTTCCAAGGACCCAAAACCTTAATTCAACATGATTTTATTTTAGTTTTTTAAATTCTAATTCAACATGGTTCACACTTTCAAACTTCGGAATCAGATCATCTCTGTGTTATATTAAGATAAGTGTTTGTTTGTTGGGATGTGACAATGCTTTCAGCCCCCATCCCCAAACCATTGGGCCCCGTCCCCATTACACTTTTGGTACCCTTTGAAAGCCTTTGACAAGATGCTGTGCACATTTGTTGTTTCACAAGTTTTGAATTATTAAAGTAAAAGTCATTGAATTTAGAATAATTTTCAATGCAAAAAAATAATTTCCAACTGATTTAGGTAGGTTCCATAAGAATTGATTCTGAAATTAAGCCCACTTCAATCATAATAGCATTCCATGCAAATTTATAAGTTTTTATCCATGAAAACTTTATTAGAAAAAAGTACATTGTTGTATGTTCTACAAAGAGGTGGACCCGATGAATTTGTTAAGCACCTTTCCGTGACGACTCAGCAAACTTTACAACATGATAAAATTCCTTTCCCCAATGATGGACACATGTGAATAACATATGACTGGCACTAAAGTAGTTGGTGCTAGAGTCCATAGCAACTCCACAAAAGTACTCAATATTATAAGATTATGACAATTCTCTTTAGTACCTAGTAAGGGCATTCTATCTCGTTTTTGACACCGTGTTCATGCAGCTTTTACGAATCTTCCTTTCTTTTTACAACCAACGCCTCTCTTCTAAACTATGTACCATGAGTTTGGCTACACCCTCACGACCCAAATAATTCAGTTTCAATATCAAAGGAAAGTTCATGAGCTATATATGAAGTTTCAAGGTCACACCACTAATATGCAATTAAGTGATGCACCTGCTACTAGAAACATAATATTTGGACAAACCATGTCATTGTTCGCTTCAATGACCTTTCTCACCTGTTTTTTTTTCCTCCTTCTCTAGAGTGTACAACAACAATTGCTCCCCTATGTCACAAACTTGGTGCCAACATCGAACAATATCCCTTAGAACACACCAACTCATTTCCAACCCTAACAAAGTACCAACCTACCAACATCATTGATGGTGTTGGGTAAGTAATTTAATGTGGGCTTCCATTGAGCATTATGATTTTTAGTCTACATGACTATAGGATGATGTACGGGGTGCATTTTTTTAAAGCATTGACATAATGTGGGTATTGTGGCTTTGAATGTGGAACCAAAACAACAAAAATGTTTGTAAGTTAACATTTTGTACATGATATGTTTGTCCTTCCCAATTTGATTGCACCTAGGGACCCCACCCAACTCAGCTCTGCCGTTGCATGTATGCTCACATGCATTACAATTGTTGATGTTAAAAAGGGACAGAGTGAACCAGCTCCCCACCAGTGCACCAACGTGGATGGATGGTGCAAGGATAGGATTCTCTTTTCTATCCCTGTGCCATCCCAGGTTCACTTTTTTTTGTTTCCCCTTTCTCAGCCCTGATCTCCGATTTTTTTTTTGCAACTTTATTTTCTCCCCGCCCCCTTCCCAGTTTTTTTTTTCCCCTGATCTCTGTTTTTTTTTTTGTTTGGAACTTTATTTTTTCTCTGCCCCCACCTGGTTTCTTTTTCTTTTTTTTTGGCTCTTGAAACTTTTCCCACCTACCCACCTACTACCCCCCATTGTCCCCCTCCAACCTACTCACCTATATATTTAAATTAAAAGTAGACTCTTCCTCATCTACCTATTCATATATAAATTTAAAATGTGTTATTCTCATCCCCACCCACCTGCCCACCCCCCATCTTTTTTTCTACCAACCAGCACTTTAGATAGGTACCTACCAAACCCCACCTACACGGCTACACCTACTTACTTGGTTGCCACTCCAATAGACCCCCAACAGTTGAAAACAATAAAGAAATAATAAAATGGAAATCTTGCATGGAACTTGGTGTTGTTCAATGAAGCAAAATTAATAAGGGCAAGATTAAAGTAATTGTCACCCCCATCTATAAAGGAATTGCAAACAAACATTGGTTGTGAACATTATTTTTTATGTGTTCTAAGGGTATTGTAGAATCTTTTGAAATTTTAGAGTATGTGAAACTCTTCAATGAAGGTATTGCAAGTTTTGTTTTGGGAGTGTTTTTCACGATGGGGAGCATTACAAAGCCAACACATTTAATGCATGTTTGTACACATGGGGGTGCTAGATCAAACAATAAGACCTAGATTTATAAAAAAAATTGATTTGCTTGTTTTAATGGTGTACTTAAGCAATGTGAATTAGATTTAACAATTATTTATGTTATTTAACACTAGGGTTCTAAATTTTTGGGTTATGGAAACAACAAACATTTGTAACTTTTTGCTCCTTTTAAGCCTAATTGAAATTAGACCTAATATGGATTTGGGAGGGGATTTGGCATTTGCACATATATGCCACAATACTTTTTCTTTTCTTTTTTTTTTTTCAAAAAGGGTGGAAAAAGGCTCATAAACAAAGGCTGAACAAAAAGGTAAAAGACACATCGTGGCTTTTATTCATTTTTTTGTTTCATTTAGTTTTTTCAAATTAGAATTTAATTAGTGATTTTAATGAGGTTTCATTTAACCTAATTTGAATATTTTTCTTCAATAATTATTATGTGTATTTTATTTTTTAAGGTCATATGTAGTTGTTTGTTTATAATTATCATAGTTCAGGGCATCCACCATTAGAACTATTTAGGGTTTAATGTTTTTTTTTAATGACATCCATGTTGACTTATCCATGGACGTGTTTTTGTATAAGGCCAAAACTTCATTGAGCATCAGTGCCATTACCCTTGAACATCAACGATACAATATTCTCTCTTAATAAACTCCTTCATTTTTAAATTTTTAGGTAGGGTATTTTGTTCCCCCTTGCATATGGATGGTCATGGAAATATCAATTGCGTGTGGGTATTGCACATCTAGATTGAAAGCCTTGCATATATTTAATTGATTGTCTCCAAGAGGATAAGGATTTGTTTTTCTTGCATAAATCTAAATAGCCATAAGATAATCGCATGATTATTTTTCAATTTGTAAAATATTGCTTGTTTATGGGTTGTGGTAAAATTCACTTGTAAGGTTTAAGGGTTTTGTTGATTAAGGTTTAATTGTTTAGTTGATTAAGGTTATTATGATTTGTAAACTTGTGAAGGTATTCCATGGGTTTTCACAAATTGGGGACTCCTAATACATGGTTTTTCCTTTGTTAATTCAAAGCATGGGGCAAACTCCATTGTCCCAATCCATCAATATCCAAAATTCAACAAAGTCACCTTTCTCGAATGTGGATTTGGTGTGGAAAGATGGATTTAGGCATGGAGGCCAAAACAAGGTGGCAATTGAAACCACATAAGTCCCCATGCTTGTGTTTTTGAATTTTTGTAGGGTGAACGAGGGGATATGCAAATTATGGTCGAATGGAACATCTCGAAAAATTTGTCCATTTAAGTAGATGTAAAACACCCAACAATAAAAAATCACCTTGGACATACTTGGTATGGTTTCAAAACCTATAAACCCTTTTTGTCGGTCTTTTTTGCAAGTTTTAAGGTTAGTTGTTCTTGTGTTTTTTGATTTGATCAAGTGGGAACTATGTTTTGTAAGTATAAATGTGGTTATGGGTTAAAAGACCACCACGAAGACCCAACCACGTGAGGTCAATCAAACACAGTTGTTTGGCCCACTTTTCCATCAAGAAGCTTAACACATGGCCAAATGTGGTGGAAATCATTTTTTACCATCAAACTCACACTCATGCCAATGGAGATCGTACTCACGATGCATGTGACCCAAGGTCCACATCACATATGTCAGTATATGTTCCACACATGTCTCCCAAGTTTAAGGAATTCATATGGACCCAATTAGGGTTTAAGTACACCGTGAAGCAAATTTATGACAAGCACAAATAAATTTGGTGGGAATGGGTGAGTGTAGGTGAACGAATGACGCACTCCCAAGTCCCAAATTAGACCCAAGATGGGCCTTGGTTTCTAAAACAATGGAATTGTAGGGACTTAAGGGCATGCTCCCAGCTCTCAGCACTAAAAGGGGTAGAGGGGCGTGCTTAGGCTCCGGGATGGGACTATGAAGAGGGACAAACTTTAGGTACTTATTCAAATTTGCATCAAAACCAACCAACAAGTTGGTTAGTTCACATTCTAGAGCACCCTTGGTGCTAAGACAAGCCACGAGCAACCCTGGATTCACAAGACTCACCACGGCCTGAACTCGGGGGAAGCCACCACCTTCCCCCATATAATACTCTTTGCGTTACTCTGTGGCACCTACATTTGAATGGTTTTTTGTCCCGGGACTCCCAAGAAAGAATCCCGAAATTGTTTCAGTTTGGACTCCTAGGACTTTGTGAGTTCATAACTTTTTGTTCAAACCTCCGATTGGGATGAAGTGAAGCAAACTTGTAGCTCTCATTGAGAGCTTTCCAATGGTGTGTCACACTCCACTTGCACACAGCGGGGTCGAGTCAATTCCCGACTTTTAGTGGTCAGGAGTCAAATTACCAATTTGAGTCCCAACCTTTCTTTTTGCCATAATTTATGTTGCAGATGTCCAAATGGCTTATTCAAGGCCATTTTCGACATTTACACTTCAATAGCTTTCCAATGACATGAAGAACGCCTCAAAATGAAGTGTTTTGACCCCTGCAATCAAGCTATGAAGTTTTAGGAGTCTTGGAGGGCTCCCAAGTCCCCATTTCGGGAGTGTGAGTGTCATCTTCACACTCTTCCAAAAGTGGGGTTGCGACACTCCCCCACTAAAAGAAAAGGTCAATGTCGTCGTTGACACTTGAAATTTCTTTTGACAATTGTAATTACTTTCTTTGGATCCTTGGCCATTATTTGCCAACTTTGTGGTTGGACCTTATCTCAAGCTAACCTAGGCGTCCCCAAGTTTCCAACATTTTCTCAACAAGTCCAAGAGGATCTCCCAAAAACCTTCTTCTAATGCTTCGTCAAAAGACCTAAACTAGCCTAATTGACAAAACCTTCATTTGGGAGGAAACTATTCCATCCTTCCCCTCATGAGGAACTCAAATCAAGTCTACTCTTGACTTAAGCTACTTGACATGACTCCTTCCCAAACCTTGCGCCTTGATCACAACAATCAAACATTTATAAAAATGTTTTGTTTATCAAGGTACAAGAAGCGACATTTAGGTTTTGCAAAAACCCAAATCCCAAATTACACAATTAAAGTACGTGAACGGGGTCATGACTTCCCGCGTTGGCCGCCACTACCAACCAACCCTTTGGGATGTTCTTAAGGCATGAGCATGTCTTCGCAAACTCACCTTGTTTGCCTCCTTTTTTGGGGTCGAGGTTTCTCTTAACCCCAAAGTAGGATCTCGATTTTGATTTGGGCATATGCAAAAGAGTTCCATTTGTCCAATGCCTTTTGATAACTCTATTTGCACTTCGTGATAAAAACTCTCGAAAGTTTTTAGCCTTTATTTCACTTGCAACTTGATGTGGTACATTTTATGTGACTCCCTGCCCCACTAAAAGAAAGGTGATGTCTTCATCACGTTCTACGTCTCTTCTTTGCTGGTTTAATATGGAATTCTTTTATGGCTTCTTGGGCATGCTCTATGTCGGATTCATTCACCCAAGATGCTTCTATTGGATGGTATCCTTTCCATTAACTAAATATTTCCGATGTCGTCCTTTTAATTGCCTTCACTTCAGCACGGCCTCCACTTTAAATTCTAGTTTCTTATGAACCAAGTTCGGTGGGGGCCTTGAGTTGTGCTCTCGATTAGGCCTTGAGGAATCACGGGAGACCTGCTTAAAAAAAAAACACATAAAATGTGGGGTGAACTTTAAGATTTTCCAGTAGTTCTAACTTGTAAGTGTCGGAAAATTTCTTTTCCAACACTTTGAATGGGCCCACATATGGGCCCAAGAACTTATGACTTAAGCTTTTTGGCAATCGGAAATTCTTGATGTTCAACCACACTTCATCCCCTTCTTGAAACTTCACCTCTCGTCGAGACTTGTCTGTAAAATCCTTGTACCTCTTGTGTGCCTTTTCCAAGTTGGCTTTTGCCACCTCCCACAAGTGCCGCCTTTCTTCATCATGTTGTGTGACCATTGGCACTTCCTCACTTGCATCACTTGGAAGTTGTCCATGTGATGTTCGTGTCATGGGCATAATTGGTGACTTGCCCGTCACCATTTGAAAGGGGGTGGACCTAGTTACGGAGTGTTTCGAGTTGTTGTAACAAAACTTGGCTAACTCCAAATGGTCCACCCAATCTTGTTGATCCACCGCCACATAATTCCTTAAGAATTGTTGGATCACCAAGTTCACCCTCTCGGTTTGTCCATTGGTTTGGGGACGGAGAGAAATGCTCATCTTGAACTCCGACCCCATGCGTTTCCATAAGGCTCGCGAAAATTTACTTGTGAACTTTGGGTCTCGATCCAAGACTATGTCCCTTGGGACGCCATGATGCTTGAAAACATGTGTGAAGAACAACCTACCCGTCTCTTGGGCCGTGGCCTCATCCTTGATGGGAATGAAGTGTGCCATCTTGCTAAATCAATCAACCACTACCATGATGGCGTTAAAGCCCTTGATGGGGGCAAGCTTACCATGAAACCCATGGACACACTTTCCCATAGCCCTTCAGGAGTTGGCAAAGGTTGCAATAAGCTTGTTTGCTTCTTGTTAAGTGTTCGATTTTATTGGCAAGTCAAACAAGTCTTCACATATTCCTCCACATTGTCTTTCAAGTTAGGCCAATAATAGGACTTCTTGAATAATGTTGTGGTGCGTTTTGTGCCACCATGGCCTACGAGCGGCCCATCATGACACACTCCTTCAAAATGATGTCCCTCATCTTCCCTTCTGGCACATAGAGTCGGTTTTGCTTGTACCACACTAATCCATTTCACAAATGGAAGTGTGATTTGGCTCCATTTTGAATGTTTTGCCTCACTTTCTTGGCAAATTCATGTTGGCAGCTCGCTAGTTGAACTTCTTTTTGAAGTTTTATTTCAACCACATACACCACTTTAAGTTGGTGTTTTCAATTTAGCGCATTGAGCACTATGTTTTCCTTCCCGGGCTTCATAATGTCATTAACCATGAAATATATCGAATTTTTTTTTCATAATTAATCCATGTTCAATATGTCATGAAATGTCCATATTATGACAAATAAACAAGTCTATTACAAAATTGGTCACATTGATGGTATTGAGCAAAATGTTGAAATGTAAATGCAATATGTTCATTATTTTATTGATAAGTCCATTGACCATGAAACGTAAAAATTAAATTAAATTTTTTTTACTTAATTAAATTGTGTGGATTTATTATTATTTTGCATTATTAAATATATAATATATTTATATTAAAATTGTAAAATAAATATTAAATATAATGGAAAGACATTTTCAAACTCATAAATGGACCAATGCAAAATCATTGGTATATGTACATGAAGGTATTGCAATATTGACCACATTGATGGTATAAGGTCACTTCAACAAAATTATGATGTGTAACTGCAATACCTTCATTTTAGTGACAATTTCATTACAATTTACCATCATTGTGACTAACTTGACAATACCTTCATTTGTATCATGGTTTAGGATATTGTCACAATATGGTGTAGGTATTGTATTGCTTTTAGGTTTTGCTAGCACTATGCAATACCCCTCCCAATAGTTTCAAGTGAATGTAAATATCCCACTTAATGATCTAGGTATTGCATTCCCTAATTTTTATTCAAATGGACTTTCTAACATCAATGTAAAAAACTTTGCAATACCCTCATTTACTTGAATCAATATGTCTAACATCATATAATGAACATGGAATAAATATTTTAAATGTTTTGTTTCACAATTTATGATATTATCACAAAATAATGCAAATATTGCTTATTTTCTAGGTTTTGTTAAGGCTATGCACCTTCCAAATTCCAAAAGATATGTTATGGAACCCAAAGGTTTTATGGGATAACTTAAAAGGGGTAGTGCATGTGAATTGAATAATTATGGGCATGAAAAATACACCTTTGATAGTCTGAACCAAAATAATTAAGCCCATGGTGTTTGCAGATTACCCAAACACGACATTGCTTTCTTTCTATGTTTTGGTATGAATATGCAATACCCCTTCATGATTTTTTAATTATGTTATGGAACTAAAGGATATCTAATATACCCTAATAGGGGTATTACATGTGCATTGAATAATTACGTGCACAAGCAATACCCCTCTAATAGCTTGAACCAAAATAATTTACTCCATGGTGTTTACATAATACCTTCACAAGGGTATTGTTTTCATTCTACATTTGAATTTCTAATTTTTGGGGGTAATTTTTGGTTTGAATGCAAGACTAAAATCATTGGTTTGATAATTTCATCAAGCATACAAATAAAAATATGTGAAAATGTATTTCTAACCATTAACACATGATGGTGTAAAATGAAAGTAAAATGCTTTAAGTAAAAAAACATGGATGACATGTGTTACAAAAATGTGCAAAAAATGCCCAAGTCCAAAACAACCCCACTTTAAAATGGGGAACATGTCATAATGGTAAATATATGATTGCTTCAAAGATTACTTTAAATCCTAATAACAAAAAATAACACCCTAATGAAAATTGGTATAACCTATGGGCTATAGTGTCACTACTAAAGGGGGATGGGATACCATGGTTTTTTTTATACCACACTGATGCGACCTCTACATCATGGGCATGTTGTTGCGTGAATACCCCCCAATTGGCCAATGTGGCATCCACAACATTAGTCACAAACACCACCCTAATGGTGTTTCAAACCTTAAAACAAACAACACAATACAATAAGTATTGCATATGAAATCTAAAACCTGAAATTCAAATAAAATTGAGTATGACATTGTTAGAACTTATTGACCATGAATCATTTCTAAATCATGATTTTATGTAAGAAAGCCAATTTCTTTACACCGCATCGTGTTATTGGATGCAATTTTTCAATGGCAATCCATCCAAACACCTTTGAGTGCCTTTGCATATGTGGCTTGAGTTGTTCTAATGACAACTACAACGTCCTCATTGTGCTTGAACTTGGCTTGCATGTTGAGAAGGATGGACCCCACACCCCATGTCGTCATGCCAAGAAGCTAAAGAATGTGGCTAAAGGTTAGCCTCACAAGTCTGCACATAGGCACACAAATGTGTATTGCAAATCAACTTGGTGTGTGCCTCTTAGCCCTAACAATACATTATAATGAAAATGGGCCAAAAGGTTGCTCAAGACTTGCACATTCATTATTGTGTGATCTTGAACCCTCAGGCCCTACTCTCGAATAAATGGGCGTTCGGGCTTACTCAGCTCCATGGTAACATTGTGATGTGCTTGGAAATGTCACACCAATTTGTATTTGGCCATATAGGTTGCATTACACCCATAAAAACTATGAACAAATTTGGCCCCATCCTTTGCCCAATGCACACCTTTTATGGCAACCATAGGAGGGACAACCACATCTGAAACCAAAAAAACAAAAACATAAAACCTAATGTCAAAATTAACAATATAAATGAAGGTTATCCCCTATAGATTGAGGGTATTGCATCGGTAAAAAAAATATTAAAACACATTAAAGGTATTACCAAAATGGATATATAAAAAAAACAAAAGATAAGGGTATTGCTAGAACCCAACATTCAAATTTGCAACAAAAAAAAAAACTAACCTTAAAAGAAAATAATCACCTACAAAACCTTGAGGTATTACCTATAGAATTAGACCAAAAACAGATGCCCCACCAACCCTCTCACATGGAGAAAGAAGGTGAGGCAAACATTTGATAACCACAATTAATAAAGGTATTGCAACAAGAAATTTGACAAAAAAAACCCCACCCATCCTTTCTACTTGAAAGGATGAGTGGGACAATTACTTATAACAAGTTCAACATGTTACCTATATCCATTTTAACATGAGGTTCTACACTTTCTTGCTTTGGCATTGCAATGTTAATTACAATTGTTTACTCCTCTATCATGTCAATTGTTTTATGCAACTCAACCTCCATTCTACTCACATATGCAGTAGCAACATTTGCCACAAATGTTACGCAAACATCAACATGGGTTTCTCCTTGTTCCTTCATATTCTCATTCAAAACCTACGTTGGTTATCTAATTATCCTTGTTTCCACATCTCCTAAAGCTTGCTGATCAAAGGCCAAAGTCCTTTTTTCATGGTTTCCATCTACCATAAACAAGAAGAGCAAAAATTAAAAAACAAGGAAAACTAGTAGTTGGAAAACAAAAAAAAGACCAAAATACCATAATTAAAATGACAACAAATAACACATTGTTTCTGGCACCTCTTCCAGAACATGAAGAAGACACCTCCTCCTTCACATCCACAAAACCAACAAGACAACAACGAACAATTGTGTTATCTTTGGGCGCCTACTTTAGAACATGAAGAGGACGATGAACTTGGCTTGTCATTTTCTTCCATAACTGCAAAAAAAACATGACGATGGCAAACAACGCAACTGCTTGTCATCATCTTTTAGTGCCTATTCCAGAACATGAAAAAACACAACAACGATAAGCAATTGCATTATTCGTTATTGTGTGTTGGGTGTATGTTCTAAAACATGAAGAGGACAAAGAACTTAGCTCATCACCCTCCTTCACACTTGCAAAAAACAACATGACAATGACAAGCAATTGCACTATTCATCATCGTCTTTGGGTGCATGTTCCAAAAGATGAAGAGGACAAAGAACTTAGGTCGTCGTCCTCTTTCAGACTTGTAAACAAAAACATAATGATGATAAGCAATTGCATTACACTATTTGTTGTCATATTTTGGTGCTTGTTCTAGATCATGAAGACAATGATAAACATCGTAGCTGATCATTGTCATCTTTGAATGCTTGCTCCAAAACATGAAGAGGATGATGAGCTGGCTTATCATCCTCTTTCACACTTGCAAAAACCACATAACAACAATGAGCAACAAAGCTATTCATCGTCATTTTTTGGTGGTTACTCTAGAACAAGGTAATTAAAGACCAAGAGACTAATGGAAAAAAAAGAAAAAAGAAGGAAGTTTAATACCTGAACCTCCCACTTCTAACACCTTCAAGTTTGTCTTGTTGTTGCAATCCTAAAGCTCCTAGCTGTTCCACATTCCCTAAACTAGTGAGTGGAAAGGGTTGGAATTTGATTCGAAATTTAAAGCTATTGAAGCCCTCCTTGGTTCTTGACTCTAACAATGGAGGCGAGTGGAAAGCATTGGATCCTTAATCCAAGCTCATAGCCATTGAAGCTTTCCCTAGTTCTCGCGCTTTAACAATGGAGGTGAATGGAAAGTGCTTAAAACCCTAATCGAAACTTAGAGCTATTGAAGCTCTCCTTGGTTTTGGAGCTCTAGTGATGGGGGGTGAGTGGAGAAGGAGGTCAGTGGCATGAGGGAGGTAGGTGGGTTGGTAGGAGGAAGGGTGGTAGGTAGGTTGGAGGGGGGGGGGAGGTAGGAGGTTCCCAAAAAAAATTGGGGTCAGGGGTGGGGCCAAAAAAAACATTATTAAAAAAAAACTGTCGCCAGAAGAAAAAAAATGTAAAAGCGCAAAAAAAAAAAACCCGGGAAGAAAAAATGATGCTGACCAAGTAGGAGACAGTTTCATCCCATCCATGAAATCCCAGAACGGGATTTTTTGGATGTTGCACTGCTGGGTGCTGGGGTCACTCAGGCCGTTAAAAAAGAGAAAGTGCGGAACGACAATTTTGACAACGTTTTTATCATTCCCGAACCAGAGTTTGCAAAATACTAAACTTGCTCTGTGGCTTTTGGCTTTTTGTACGGAGTCCAAGTTAGTGGCTATTTATTTCAGTTTCCACTCAAGGTGCATAGTTTCAGTTTTCTTTTTCTTTTTTGTTGCATGTTTTTATAAGATCTACTTTTTGGTCCTTTGTCACTTGAGTGAGCTTTTTGCACAGAGTGAGTTTGTTGGCACATTTGTGGCCAATAAACTTAATGCCATCTATGAACTCTATCTTCAGGGTAGGGTAGAAATTTTGGTTTACTCTGCCCACTTTAATGGGCTGAAAAACATTAACAAAAATTGCCCAGGCAGAAAATGGTGACAAACCTTTAAAGGAATAAAAATTTCATGCAGCCAAAGAGAACAGTGTTTTTTTTCTTTTTCAAATTTGTGAAGTAGGTAGATTGGCAATCATGCACAAGAGGATTTAGCCAAATTTGGCTAGAGGTCAGAGGGGAGGAAAGAAAAGAAAAGAAAATAAAACTGGATATCTCATACAATTTGGCAGCTTGTTGGAACCTATTGTCTAAAAATGGCAATTTAGATCTGTTTTCCTCATAATGTGGCGACTTGGGTTCCATTTTTCCCAGAAACAAAAAACCATTTGTACCTTTGCACTCTCCTTTTGCTAAAAAAAATGTTTTGAAGAAAAACATTGAATGAGAACGCTTGATATGCACTCAAAGAGGGACCAGAATTTTTCTTTGGGGGGCAGAAGGTGCGACTTTTTTAGGATTTTTGTGTTCCCTACATGTTCCCAAACGGTTCCTTATGACATTTTCAGTTTGTTCCTCAAGGTTCCCATGTGTTTCCCAGATGTTCCCAATAGCACCAAAAACTTTGCCCAAATTCTTTTTTATATGGATAACTCTGGCGACAGCCTGAGAACCCTAACCACCAGAGCTATGAGGAGAAGGGCATCCAGTTGGGAATTGAACTCCCAACCGACTGGCAATGCCAGGTTAGCCTTAGCCAATAGAGTAGCCGAATATCCTATTTTGCCAAAAAAATTACCGATGTAAACTACACAACTAGACCAAAGGAAAGGCTACCTTGGAGGGTTCATAGTGAGGAGTATTTCCTGTATTTTTTTGGTGTAGGGCCAATCAAAAGGCCCGTGACCCAATAGGGGGAAAAAAAAACACTTTGACCTACAACATAGACAATAGACAATCAGAATTATTTCCTCTGCCCATTTTTCGTTTGGGCAAGATCAAAATATTTCATATGCCCAACGTGTGTCGGAAATGCAAGATGACATGTGTCCCATATGGCCCCAACAAAAAAATAAAAACCAAAAAGAAGCCCTTCCAAAAGCCTGCGAGAAAATTTTATTAATTATGGGAAAAAGTAGGTGTACTTATTGGCCCCTCCCAAAAGTGAATATGGCCCACCAATGTTTAGATTGATAGCTTAAGCTAGTTTTTTAGGGTGGAAGAAGGTTGAAGTTTTCAATGATAATACACCCTTCAATAGACCCTTCTTTGCTTCACAAAGAATCCCTCTGCTTGTCCAAGGAATCAAATCAAGGATTGGGTTATTGTTATAAATATGTAAGGATCATCCATGGTGGATCCCACATCTAAACTCGGATAGTTATCATCCATGGTGGATCCCACATGTAAACTCAGATGGCTGGCTGGCTGGCTACCTATTAGTGGATGATACATAATACATATACAAGAAGCCAATTCACATGACATTGTTGTTGGGTGTCAGATTATCTCCAAGTTCAAGATGTAATTATTATACAAAGTGTTTTTGGCAGGATGTGCTTTACATTTACTAGCTACCTTGCTACATTCATTGTTAGAAGATGAAATGGTAAGTAGTGAAGCCATTGCAAGAAGAATATTAGAACTAATGGGTTGTGACTTGAAAGAAAGTAAGTAGGAAACCCCAGCGTTTCCTAGTATATTTGGAGTGCACCTTACATCCATGAAGATCCCTTGTCGACAAGAGGAGGGATGTTATGTCTACTCTTTAAGAGTGCAAGGGATCTTATGCATGCCTACTAATTGGTGCAAGGTCTCTCCCACTCTTAAGTATAGGGGAAGGCCTCTTCCCCAGGGTCTTGCCTAATTTGAGGGTCATAACCTTACCCTTGACGGTGGTAGATAAGGGTGTACACCTCAGCATTAGGGGAGATTTGTAGGAGCAAGAAAGTGTTTTAAAATTCAAATGGTGGAAGGTCTGCATGTGATTGGCAAAAGGCTACTTCAACTGATGAACAAATCTTCCATGTGGGGGACTCTGAGAGATGTGTTCAAATACAAAGCGAAAAACCTTAGAGTGCATTTTCCTAAAGCAAGGCCCCACTGCCCTCCATTCAGCTGTGTTCTCTGGAGTCCTTACCTCCAAAATCAATAAGGGGTGTGTCACACACTGTGGCCTTGCCATTTACATTAAAAAGTATCTTAAGGCAAAAGAAGAATTATGGAAACTCAAATATTTCACAATGCAAGAATATAATCTTCAAAAAATCCTTTAAAAGAATCCTTCAAGATATTATAACTTTATAACTAATCTCAAGTATCAACACAAGCCAAAATATTATCTTTCAAAAATCCTTATATAAAAATAGACCTATTATTACCTAGGGGCCAAAATCCCTTAAGCTTGTATACTATATAATGAATCTAAACACAATATCCTTGCCTTGGTAGGCAAGGCCAATAAAGACTTCAATTGGAAGTAAAAAAACCTAATAGTCAATTAATTCCAAAGTCAAATTGCTGAAATAACAGGCGAGGCGATACTAATGTTGACATGGTATTAGGCATGTGCCTAGTATTAACACTGGTATCAACATTGGTAGCAAAAGACCTGACTCCTGAGATAGTAGTACATACTACCAGCCTTGTACAAATTTTACAGCAGTTTCAAATACTACTAGGGCATATACCTGCCTCACACCAGTCACAAATCAGTCTTCAATAGGTAACCCAATATTAGCAAGACCAGATTGGTACGAAAGTCTTATAAATATGCGCAAGACCAGGCTGGTATGAAAATTTCCAAAGGTACTCACCCAATACCAGGACCAGGCTGGTATGTTCAAAACTTAGTACCGATCAGACCAACCATTCACAAAGACATGCGGGGGAGAGCATTTTCCTTGAAGGCCCACGGGTCACATGGTTACTCCAGGGTACTCACTCTTACCCCCAAAACTCAAAGCTCCTCACCAAGCACAATGGGACCCCCAAAGGAAAATGCAACCTCTCGAGTAAGAACACCAAAATTAAAGTGAAAACATAAGACATTGTTTCTTTTACAAGTTTGGGTTCATAAAAAAAAGAACATTTACTTATTTATTTATTAAAAGATGTTACATCAAGTTCCAATCGTAAGGTTCAAAAGATGACAAATTGTTTCCAATCAAATGCCAAGGATATGACACATAGTTCCCCACTACATGCCAAGGTTTGCATGGAGTTTGCTTTAGGGGGAGGGTGAACTTAGAAGGAAATGCCCCAATACTCTAAATTCCAACATTAATTAACTGAACATCCAACCAATCTAAAGGCTAAGGTTTGGGGAGGGGAGGGGAGGGGAGGGGAGGGGAGCCATGTGCCTTGTGAGACTTCTGAGATGCCCAACTCAAATGAGCGAAGGCGGTGGTGCATCTCGGAAGAAGAACGTGGTGCATCTCCGAAGTTCTTCGGGCATATGCCTCCCTGGACCCCCCAAAAGAACACCCACAAATGGTTTGTTTGACAAGGACCTTTAGGTTTTTCATTCTCTCTCTCTCTCTCTGGGGAAAAATCTCAAATACAGACAGAGCAACGTGGCTTCACCAAATGGAGTGATGTGGTTTCACCAGCATCCCTTATTATTATAAGGCCATTCATAGGCTCCTCCTGAAAGACATCAAAATCAGTGGTTCTGATATGTTCCGATCAAATGATTCACAATCAGTTTACACTAAAAATATTCCAAGCTTGGAGGCCAATACTTCATTCACATAAGAGACTTCAAGCACGGACGGATATTTCACATAAAAACCCTGCCCAACCCTGCCTAGTTCGGCTTATTAGGTACTCCACAGGCCAAAGGGTCTGTTTTTAAAAAAATCCTGGGAAATAATTTCCAGGAGTACCCAGATTTGCCTCTTCAGGTGACCCCAAATAAAATAGAGACAATAAATTTCTCAAGACTTTGAGATAGGTGGTAGTCATAATTCCTCCTTCCTATCACATGATAGCATACTAACAAGCCACAGTTGCTGAGAGCTTGACAATAAGCCACTTTTTCTGATATCTTATTCTCAAAATGCCACGTTTGCTGCTAGCTGAGTAAAAAGCCACTTTTGCTGATAGCTTAAAAATAAGCCACGTTTTGCTGATAGCTTAACAAACAAGCCACATTTGCTGATAGCTTAGTAATAAGCCACTTTGTTTTTATAGCTTATTAAACAAGCCACTTTTGCTGATAGCTTAATAATGAGCGATGTTTGCTGATAGCGTATTAAATAAGCCGCATTTCCTGCCTTGCTTCCCATGAGCCGACAGAGCAGGGTGGGGAAGAAAGAGGCGGACCCGCTGAAACAAGCAGCGTATATTTAAGTTTCCCCGTCGGTTGTATTATACGATTCTACCACGTACAATACAGTTCCTTGTTCTTTTAAACCGTAGAATTCGATTTCCTTTTTTTACCAGCTACCGTATTCAATTCTGGCAGACGTGTGGGGGAGGGGGAGACCGGAGGACCCACTTGCCGGGCCGCCCCTTTCCCCATTGTCACGATAGGATAGGTGCATCCAATTTCCCCACATGGCCGACCAGGTCCGGATTCCGTGGTTTGACAAGGTCCACCACGCAACCCTACCCCACCTTACCTTACCTACCCTACCCTACCCTACCCTACCTTACCATGGTTATGTAAAAGGTGTCATTAATGTAGTTTAATTAATTGTTTTTGGGGTGGTGAATTCTCGTTATTTTGGGGGAAAGAAATATAAGAGGAAATTTGAGAAAATTGTTGTTTCTTAACAACATAGTGGTAAATTCACCACTAAAATTTTGGCAAAAGTTTATTTTGAATGGGTGAATTGAACCCCACAATGTTAACCATTCGTAGAGGTGGTCATGACTCCCAACCATGGAGGCTATTGGTTTTTTTTTATTTTAAATGGATCCTCCATGAGGGATCAAATTTGTCTTTCATTTGAAGTTAGAAGAAGGTTGTAATACTTATATGTGAATTGGAAAGAAAGGAACAATATAAAATAAAATCAAAATGATGAGAAATATGAAAGCAAGTTATTGTGGTAATTATAATACCTATTTTAAATCATGCACACCCATGAATTTTATGTTTTGGGATTTTTTTTCCAATTTTTTTTTGAATGCTAAATAAATAAAACTTACTTGTAGTAAGGTTCTCCTTGAGAATTGTTGCGATCAAATTATATTGATATTTTTCTTTCAATCCAAACAAAAGGAAACTTTATTTCAAACCAAAACTCAAAATTTAAAAACCATTGAATGTTTCTAAATTTTCATCATTGTCATTAATTGAAATATGATTCATTGATAAACCATATTGACCAGTCTTTTTGTTATTATATTATGTGGTTGTCAAACTAGGGTACAGCTTTTGGGCCTGTGATGTTTTCAACCTTAATAATGTGGAAACTTGGGAAAGTGCATAATTATTGCAAATCATCTTCAAAGTTTAAGATGACACTTAAATACTAAAATCCATTAGAGTCAATAATGTTTCAAAGTCAATTGAGGTGTTGCATTGGGTAAAACTTTCAAGCAAATGGTAGTCAAATATGTATTGTCAACATGAAAAAAAAAATCTTTGACATTGTGACAAATTTTTGATGTAAAGTGAAAAATTTGGTGTGGACTACGGAAAGGAATGAAGCCACATGATAATAAAAAACATTAATCTTTCAAAAATTGTAGATAAATATAAAAAATTGTACTATTTTTTTGTTATGTATGGACATCATATGTTGATTTTGTTATTTTTTTGTTTTTAAGTATATTTGATTAGTTTTATATTTAAGCTAGTCAATTCTTTTTTTAAATCCAACATACATTGGAAAAATTGAACACGTGGAATTATTTTTTGATAAAATAATACATGTCACATGATTTAAAATTTTGTATATATACTAAGGTTTAAAACTAAGGTTGTGGTTGGATTTTTGAGTTTTTTTTTTGGTGGTGGATGGTATTGAAATTTAGGACCATTTGGAAATTTTTATTTGTTGGATGAAATTTCACTCAAAAATGTGTTTTCTTGCATTTTTTAAACAATAAATGCACAATATTATTATTTTTTCAAGAAAAAAACCATTAATATATGAAAGAGGAAAAGATTTTATAGATGGGCATTGCATTTTTTATAAAAAAATTTGGTGATATTTCATGAATTATAGGCCCTATGGACATTGAAAAAATGTAAATTGTAAATTCTATGTACATTAATTTTATTCAATCCTCTTCATCTATTTCTTGGGTTTCCATTATCTACTCCAACTATGCTCTCATATCACACATGGGCATATCCATCATTACATTGTGCATGTCTTTGACATGATACATTTCCTAACCATGGCCAAGCCTTCTTATGGAGTTTTGCCTATCACCTTTGGAGAAGCATTATATCACCTCATTAATCACACTTATGTTTTTAATTTTGTGATTCATTTTTTAACACAATTTTCTCCCAACTAATTTGGTGTTACAACCAAAGGAGGATGTGAAGCAAAGGTTTGTGGCATCCACTTTATGTTGTGCACTATGATGTTTCAAAACTTTGTGCTACTAAAGTTAATACTATCACTCAATTTATACCTTTTGTCCATAATTTAAAAATATATATGAACCCTTTTTTATATAGCTTACACAACTTTAAAGGAAAGGTCATTATCATCTTTTTGACCATCAATACTCATTAAAGCAAGTTTTTTTGTGGGCCTCTATTTGTGGGCCCATCTCCAAGCTCTTCAATTTGTTGCAACCCATTTCCCCAAATGTTGATTCCCAATTGTAGCTAATGATATTCACATTATAGGTCCTCCTTCCATAATATGATCAACATTTGAGTATTTAACCTCAAAGCTTAATGAAATAGTCTTTTCAATCCAACCTCACAAAGGTGTTACTTGGTCCCCATCATGTTTACTTAACAACTTCACCCCCACTAACCTTGTTTAACAAATTTTTAATAGCCTCAAAGTTTTTTGTATTCCAATGGGATTTTCTTTGTTCATTTCCTTGTTCATTAATATGTCATATTAGAAAATCTCAAGAATGTAAAGTTACCTTTTAGGGTGGGTGATGTTCAAATAACTTTTGGGACTTTCATTTGATTTTTTTCCAATAGCCATTATACCCATTAGAAGCACCCCTTCTATTTCAGAGTTTTTGAATCCTTTATGTCTTTTGGGTGCAATCACAATCCAATGAACCAAAAGGGTGTCAAATTGCAAAAAAAAAATTCAAAATTGGATAAATATTTATGTTTTGCCATTTAAAGCCATGGCAATCATGGAATTTTTTTGTTTTTTCATTCAAATTAATGTTAAGAAATTCAAACCAAATATCCATTTGATGAAATTTTTTATTTGAATTTTGATTTAGGAATTCTGAATGTGAACGAACACCTATGGCATCAGACAAGAAACAATCTTGCAAAACACTATAAAAAATACTCATATAACAAAACACATTTGATGGGAAAATAATTAAGAAGATAAAAACCTATTAGCCACATTGAAAAAACACTCATACTTAAAAATATGTGGAATTCTAAAACATAAAAAATTCAATTTGAAATTTCCAAAATTTAATGGAATGTTTGATGTCCATCAAGCTTGCATCTTCTCATGTTAATGCCCAAGCTCACGTGTTTGGTTCATAATTCTACAAATGGTACTAATGTTTCGTTCATTATTTGCAATCTCTTCCATTGGGTTACCCCATCCTTTAATCCTACTATAGTACCTAGGCGTTTTTGCATAAATCAAATTATTTTCAACTTTGTTGAAAATTTCAAAAACACATTCAAGCTACCATCCAATTTTGAACCAAGGAATTTCTTAACCAAATTAATTATTTTACATCCATCTGACCACTAATGCAATTGAATCTCTTGAAAATATTAATGAATTTTATTTTATATATTACAAATATGTCCCAAAAAAATAGAATTAAAAATTAGATTCCAAATAATTTTTTTTGGATTAAATTAATTATTTAGTAGAAAATTGCCAAAGCCACCTAGGTCTTACGATAATATACCAAGTCATCCCATTGATCCCAAGGGTATCCATTTTTTATGATGTCCACATGGCAATGAACTCATTGGGACACATGATGCCATCCATGATTTTTTGCATCCATTGCAAAGGAGGCATGATATCATGGTTCATGATCAATTACACCTTTTTTTTTACACATTTTAGACATCCAAACACCATGTGGACATTGTCCTTTCTAAGGATGGGGTTTAAACCTTTGTAAACATTATCATTGCTAATATGACCTATGGAGATCTCTTGGATTGAACGTCTTTTACATGTGGTTTCACAACATCAAAAGCAACACAAAAAAACTAAATTATCTAAATCACCACTTGGGAAATCAATTCTTCCCTTTAATAATAGAATCTTCAATTGTTTATATAAACAACATGATGATCTCTTACATGTTTATGCCAACAATGTGTGTTGAATGAAAGGCTTAGATGGTCTCCACTATTGGTCCTCACCACTTGTTCCAAATAAAAGGTTTCAATTATGCTCCAAAAGTTGTAAGCATGCACAATCTTAAATCAAGGAATAGAATGGGGTTGGTTATTTCTCAACTTCTTCCATTCAACTAGACCCTTGCCAAATTGCCACCTTAGATATTTTATTCATCATAGGTAGTTAAAGGATGTCTATTGGTTTTGATCTTGATCTCAAAATTATTCACTTATTTGTGTTAGACTATGAACCGCATTTTCTTTTGCCTGATTTCTTTTATTTGATTTTCCTTTTCTTTTTTTGCTTAAAATGAAATCTATTAGCTTCACAACAATTAATTGAACATTTTACTTCTTAAAACCCCCATTTTCATGTTTTTGAAACTTTTTTTGTATGCAAACATTATAATTCTATTATAAATAATGTGTAGGGTTTGTGGAATAAGGTTGTGTTTAAGTATGAAAAAAACATGAATGGCCAATGGGATTTCTAAAATCGGAACTTCAATTTATCCAAAAGGTTAACTTAAGTAGACCAACATTTAAATTTTATAATAGTGTCATTATGCCTAGGTGCAAAGAGTTTTTTTGGCCAATGAGATTTTTCAAATTGATGGTTTTAAGTTTTTCTATAGTTGTTTAGTGAATTAATACTTACACATTGCATGTGAATGACATGCACTTATTGTTGCATTTCTTTTGACGTGGAAGGGAGTGCTTTATAACATGCCTTTTGAGAGTCCATGTTTTTGGACATGCAAGGGAATGTGCATTGGTGTCTTACTTTCAACCAAAGGCTATTCTTTGGTCAAGAAAGGAGGTCATAAATAATGATGCATGTGTACATCTCTAAACGCACATGTTTGTGTTTTTCTTTTCCACATTATAAATATTGATTGGTCCGAGGCTTTTGGTTGTCCAACTTTAGCAAATGAAACAATTTGTTACTTTTTATAAAATGTTTTGGTGTTTTTTTCATGAAATACAAAACCATTCTTTTATGTACACTTTACTTCTATTTATCTTGTGTGTCATCTTAGAAGACAACATTAGGGATTTCATTAGGAAGGCTTTTATGGAATCAAACATTGTGGTAGAGAGGAGCAAAGTATTGATTATTGATGATATGTAGTTCTCTAGGTCTAGCAATCCTAAGTTGGCAAATTTGCATAGTTATGCCTTAGTTGGTACCTAATTTCAACAAACAAAGTGCTTGATATTTGACCTTTGTGGGGTTGATAGCTATGTTGAGTTGTGGTTTATTTTGAAAAGCATGGCCTTATGATTGTTGTAATTCAAAGGAATGATAAGTTAAATGAATTGAATTTGTGCAAATAGAGAACTAAGTTCCTCAAATGATTGTACATGGACAAAATTGAATATGTGTGTGATGATTTGATATTTTCTTCTATCTCTAAGGCCTTCAAGTGACCTTTTAGACGAGCTTGACACCAAAATGAAATGAAAATATTTTTACATGTTTCTTGTAATATTGTGTTGCAATTAACAACCATGGCTAAAAGCAATGTCAATTGAACCATCTATTGTTTGTTTTATTATTTTTGTTAACACATGTACTAGATGTGTTTCCAGTTACAAATAAGCTTTGTGAGTAGTGTTGGTTTGAATGGTTGGTTTATGTTTATTTTTTTAAAAATCACTGATAAAATTGTTGGGTACTTGGAATCACATATTTTATGTAATAAAAAAAAAATTGAACATATTTCTATCACCATCATGAAGAACTTTAATTCTTTTAAAGGTGATTCATTCATATATATATTTTTTGTAATGAAAATTTGTGTTTTCAAAAAATCATAGTCTTTTAATAACCTTATGGAGCACTTTGAATTCATGTGAGATAGAAAGAAAATTTGAGAGACTAAAAACAATGTGATAGGATGAAGGAGTTTTTAAATACTCCTTTTACATTTAAAACTTTGAAATGAATGTCTAAAGCTCCTCTAATGACAAAAGATTATTTATATTGACATTGTGATCATATTAATAAACATGTTTTTGACAAATTCTTGTGTCATTTGTCTTTAAATACACCCACATAGCCAATCATTTTAGTGTTTTCAATATAATGCACAAATCACAAGTCATTATGAAATCAAATTTAAGGAAAACTCCACCCTAAAAATAATGTTGTATGATTTTTTGACCATGTGTAGAAAGTTGCAAAAAATGTAATAAGATCTTTGTATGGCAAAGGATAATGCAATATATTCCAATAACTTAAATGATAAGATGCACAAAAAAGTTATAAATGCAGACAAAAATGAAAAAATGCAAAAAAAAAAAATTGTTGGGGAAAACCCTCAGCAAAATGGGCCATAAGAAGAGAACAAATATATTCATTATTAGTTGTTTACTTTCTTTTCCCATTTACGGATCCAATTGAACATGATATTTTCTTCTCATAAGGCCCAATGCCACCCTTTTATCTTCCATCGTTCTTTTTGTGCATTAATAACTTGTTGCAAATAACAAGCAGCAAGGCCATGGTTGGCTTCAATCCAAACATGTTGAAATTTAGGTCAAGTTTTATAAGTTCATTATTCCTATACCTCTAAAATCTATTGAGGAAAAAACCTATAAGTATATTTCAAAATTAGAAAACATGTTGTAAGTAAAAGAATGCTCTCATGCCTTGACTACTTGAACCACATAATCATCCCTTGTCAAGAGTTGAGATATAGTCTTCTCATCCATGTAAAGAGCAATTATGAAATCTTCATATGAGTGGCGAAAGGCTATAGAATTGAGCCAATGAAAGAACCCAATGTGGTTCTTTGTGGTAACTAGTAGGTTGATTTTGAATGGGAGGTTGAAGGTTATGGGTTGTAACTTACAACTTGATAGCCAATAAGAGCATCAAGATTTGAGAGATTCTCATGAGGGATGCTTATGAAATATGGAAGGCAACATGGGAAAAATAAACCCACTTTGCACTCAATTCCTCAAAATAGGAGTTCACTTTATTTGATTCCAAGGTTGATTGAAATAAAAACATCCATTTTCAAGTTCAGTTTCAAAAAATTATCTCTGAAAAATCAACAAAATATTGCTATTCACTTCCACTCTAGGTTGGCATTCTAAAGGTGCATTCACACTTGGTGTTAGGGACTCTAGTGTTGAGTGCCCTAACACCATGCTAGTCATTTAGGACTTACATTTACTTACCATGAACATTTTATGTTAAGCAAACATTCAATTAACATTAAGTTATTGTCCATTTAACATTGGGTGCCACCTAGGATGCCACCTAGATTTTCATTCGACATTGACTTAACATTAAGTGTGAATGCACCATAATAATGTCCAAAAAAAACTAAGGTTACCATGATTGGCTAGAATCTTGTGCTGAAACAAATGCAATGTTGGTGGCTGGGTACCAGGGGTTTGTTTTTTCAAATTTGTGATGTAGCTGAAGTGGCTATTGTTCATAAGATAATTTAGCCAGATTTTGCTACAGACTAAATATGAAAGTAGGAAAAACAAAAACAGGATCCTTCTATATTTTTGGCTACCTACTGGAACTTATCATAAAAATCTGGCTGGAAACCTCTTTTTTTTTCAAAACTCTTGCAGAATTTGGGCCATTTTTTTCAATGGAAAAGCCATTGTATAGGTTGAAATCAAAATTTTGAGGTCAAAATTAGAGGAAATTTCGCCCCCAAAAAAAAACACTGCATATTATATCTTAAAAAATTAATTAGTCCAAGATAAGATAAGACCAAAGTTTTTTTTTTGAAATTTTTTATATAATTTTTTGGCCAAAAAAAAAAAAAGCAAAAATAGTAGAATTTTAAGAGTATACCCAACATGAATTTCCAAAAATTCCCCAATCTTTATGTTGAAAAAGAGACAAATTTTGTCCCCAAAAAATCATTGGATAGGACCTCACTCAATTATGACTTTGTAACTTACACCCCAAAAATAAGAACAATAACAGTAATAATAATAATAACGGTATTTCGTATGTTTTTGAGATACAATTCGTACAACAACAAAGACATACATACCATGTAGGAAAGATGGCTACATGTTACGCTTTGTATAATACATGCGTATTGCACCGCCCGTATGCGAAACGTTCCCTACATGTATGCGTGTTACAATGATGGAACTATTACCATAGGTGGCATGATGACTCATCATGGCCTGTGGGCCATATCCCATCCCCATGTTCAACAAATAGGCCGCAGCCCGCAGATTGTAGCTTTCCTTTCCCCTTTCTACCATCGCTCTCACTGTCTCGGCGCTGGCGCTGGCTCTCTCTCTCTCGCTCTCTCGCTCGCTCTATCGCTGTACTTCTCGCTGTGTCGCTATTCGTTCTGGTTGCTACTCTGGTGTTGGACGTGTGCATGCACGTGTTCTGCTGTGATCTTTGCTTTGGTTCCGAGTGTTCTGGGGTTTCGGAGTTCTGGTGTTTCTTGGCCGAAGCGGTCGTTCGGAGGGTTTTGAGAAGCAACTGGTTCGGTTCTGGGGTTCGCTTTAGTGTTTTTTTTGTTTTGTGTTCTTCTTCTTCTTCTTCTTCTTTTGCAAAACTCGTACGGGTGATTCGAAGGAACCGCTGGACTCGTTGTTGCCGCTGCTGTATCGTTCGATCGAGAGATCCGTTTGTTTGTTTGTCGGTTGCCAATACAAGGGACTTGTTTCTTGTTGCCGTCGTTTGTGTGACGAGATCTGTTGATTCTGTCAGTGTTCTGAGGTTTTCTTCTTGTCCGTTGTAGTTCTCGGTGGCCGCTGTTGCCGCCGCTGTTTCGACTCGTTATTTCGTTGCCGATTCCAGGAACCTGTTTGGCCGCTGCCGCTGCTATTTGAAGGGAGAGAGGGCCTCGTTGTTTTGCTGCCGATTCCAACGACTTTGTTTCTTCTTGCGGTTGTTTCCGCGACGAGATCTGCTGAGTCTGGCTCTATTTTCTTGAGGTTTTTTGTGAAGATTTCGCCGGCTCCCTTTTCGTTGCGTTTCTTTGTGATCTTCTCGATCGTTCCTTGTCTCTTCGTTTTCGCTCCTTCCTCTTCTGTTTGCTCGTGAATTGGAGAGAGAAAGAAAGGAAAGAGAAAGAGTGTTCTTTCTGTTTCTCTCATTGTGTTTTCGTGTTTCCTTTTCCCTCTCTCTTTAGACAGAGAATGGTTGTGTCGCACGGTCCCGTTGATTTCAGGTGAGAAGCAATCTTCACAGTCGAGAGCGGGTGTGCGCTCTGTCTTCCCCCCCCCCCCCCCCTCTTTCTGTTTCCTCATCTCTTTCGGAGGCGATGCTGCGTACACCTATCGATTCTCGTCGCCGCACTTGGTTGATCTTAGTAGAAGGGGTTGAAGATCTGTTTCGCTAACAGGGCGTGCAAACGGGGCGAGAACTCTACTTTTTTGTGTCGTTGTGCTGCCGCCGCAAAGTGAGAACGCGGAGCGGAGCTCTTGTGTTGTTGCAAAGAAGGGGGAGGGACACAAGGGGCAAGAAGGGGCAGACAGTTTGCCATAACTTTGGCTTGTGTTCCGGAACACACACGGCCGTTCTCCTTGGCAAACAAAGGGAAAAAGAAGTGAAGAATTTTCTTTGGAGAATGGTGGCATATGAAGTCCCTGCAGCAACGCAGACAAAGTACAGCAGCAGGTCTGCAGGGACGGTGGTGACAGATCCCTCCCTGCTGGGCTGCTCTGGTGCAGTCTCAACGGCTGTACCTCCTGTACAGGAATGGCGAAGCCATGGTGGAGGAGGAGGAGGAGGGTTTGTTGTTACTAATCAGTTTATGGGTCGGCCCATCAGCAAGATGCAGGTTCTCCAAGTGCCATCATCTCTGGCAGCTCCCAAGCCAGAGCCGCACTTGTATGGAGATGGAGGAGACGAGGGTGAGGAGGAGTTTGACTTCTATCTACATGGTCGCAAGCGCTCCAAGCTCCATGACTCCCTCCCTGCTGCTGCAGTACAGGTAAGAAGATGACTTTTTCTTCCTGCAGATTTTCCATTTTTCTGTCTCTTTGATTTGCAAGCTTTGGGGAGCTTGGGTTCTGTTTTGTTGTTCCAGTGCATTTGTCTCCTATTGTGTATATGCCTCTTACCATGATTTGACTGAAGATGTAGCTGCATTCTGTGTCGGGTGGAGTGTAAATTGATCTTGCCATTGGGTCTTCTTTATTTTCTTTTTGTGCAGAGTCACATGCTGCCATCACCGGCCACATCTTTGTCCTCTGCAAACCTGCTTCAGGGAAGTGGAGGAGGAGAACAGCCCTCTCTGAATAAGTCTGATGATTCACAATACTCCCTCACGAGGAAAATGAATCGGATTTTTCCACCTATGCCACTGTCTGTCCCCTCTGCCATCCCTGGTGACCCTTTGGAGGAGCCGAGCCCTCTGGGCTTGACCCTCAAGAAGACTCCTTCGTTATTGGATCTTATCACCTTGCAATTGGCACATGGCAGCAGGACTACTGCATCTGATGCTGCGAACTGTGAAATGATTGAGCAAGGACTTGGCAAAAGTGGGAAAATTGAAAAGTGTTCAGCTCCTGCTGGATCCACTGTACAAGACAAGCTTAAAGCATCAAATTTTCCAGCATCCACACTAAAGATTGGGACATGGGAGGTAGGACTTCTGATTCATCAAACATACATTGTCAGTATGTGAGGGTCATGTATGAATAGAGAAAAATCTTGCCACCTGATGCTGTAGTCCTGTTGCTATAATCCTTCAGGCTTGGGAGTAGTCAGTCTGTTATTGGCTCTTGTATACCAAGTGCATGCAATGAGCATTAAATATCAGGTTGTTGACCATGGTGTTGGTGTGCAGCGTGTGTCAAGGTATGAGGGAGATCTTGTTGCGAAATGCTATTATGCAAAGCGCAAGCTTGTGTGGGAGGTGCTGGACAGTGGACTGAAAAGCAAGATCGAAATACAATGGTCCGATATCTCAGCAATGAAGGCAACCTGTCCAGAGAGCCTTCCGGGATCTCTTGAGATTCTAGTATGAACTCTTATCTCTTTGATCTGATCTTGAACTGATGTTATATATATGTTGGTCTTTGATTTAATCTTGAACTGATACAAGATGCATGTAAGTGTCAGATCTGATCTTGAACTGATGCAAGATGCATGTTGGACTTCACATCATGGGTGGTGTAATAATGTTGGTCTCCTGGTGAATGTTTGATTGAATATTGAGTTGGTATGTTTATTTTCAGGTATCTCGACCTCCTCTGTTTTTCAAAGAAACCAACCCCCAACCAAGAAAGCACACTCTGTGGCAGGCTACTTCTGACTTTACAGGGGGACAAGCAACTACCTGCAAGTGAGTAAACTTCTGGGGGTTCTAATTAATGAGATACTTGTAGTTGGCATACTAGTGCTGAACCAACTGTCTTCAAGATTCCACAATATTGTTATTTTTTCTTATGTCTACTCCATGTGCAGGCACATCTAACCATTGGCCTAGCTAGTACTATGTGTACGCCAGCTAGAACCTTGTAGACTTTCCTCACCACTTTTACAGAATCTCAAATTGGTCTCTGGAATTGCAACTAAAGACAAAAGGGTGGACAGACTATTCAAATCTTTGCTGCACAATTGCCAGACATCTTAATGTGCCTTTTCTTACTCTTTTTTTTTTGCTGTGCAGTTAATCACCATTGGTTTGTTTCCATTGCAGGCGGCATTCCCTGCAGTTTCCAGAGGGTGTGCTCAACAAACACTATGAGAAGCTGGTCCAATGTGATCCTCGCCTGAAGGCCCTGGTGGAGGGAACACTTGGCATTGGGCCAAGCCCTCTCTATGACCAGAGTGATGCCATGTTCGCAGGACATTCTCCTCTGCATCTTTCAAAGACTTTCAGCCCTTTGACAAATGTGTTTGAAGGGTACTACCAACCCTTGTCTGCTTACTCATCTCTTCAAGGGATGGGTAATAGGACAGGGGTTTTTCCTGAGCAAGAAGCAGATATGGGAGCAATGGACGTTCACATGAGTGATATCTCTTCCCCAACTTCTGGTACTGTATCTTACCTTTGTGATGGTAGTTTGTGGGGTATCCTATCCACTTTTGGACATTGCTTCTGAAGGTTACCTTTTCTTTTCATGAAGTTGTGCCAGGTGGTGGTCGACTTCCCACTGCACATGTTTTGTTGATGAGATTTCATGTGTGCAATAATGTTGTATCACAAATATTAGGAAGCTGAATGTGTATACTAAGCTGAACTTTTAATTCTATCTCTGTGGCAGTGGTGGAGATTCGGGGCAGTGACGAGGGTGGTAATAGTGACAGTGAGGAGTATTACACAAATGAGGAGTTCCCAACTTCTGCTCCCTTTGGCACTATGAATCCCACTTACGTGTCACCCATGTGTTTTGATGAGCATGACCTGAAGCCATCCTTGGATGATTTATCTGATGGCAGCAATGTTTCTGCTTCGAATCGAAAGATTCTGGATGAGATTGCACAGGTCCTCCTTGGAGATTCTTTGGCTACTTTTTCTAATGAACAGGCTATCTTACTTGCCACAAAGATGGGCTCCATGCAAGCTGTCTTGGCCAGAGATTTTTCCACAGGGCCAGCCAGCTACCCTCAAACGGAGGGTTTTGCACCTGATGTACACTACGGATACTACACAGACAGTGGGACCAATTATGGTCAAGTTGACATTGGGATTGAGGATTTCATAGGTCTTACAAGGGAGCAGCAGACTAGTCCCCGGCTACCCAAGTGCAATGCCATTTTGGACTCTTCATTCAACTCAGTGATGCAATGCCTTAGCAAGAACAACTCCACAGGCGATTTGCTTATGAACCTCCCAAGGATTGCATCCCTACCCCAACTGTTTTGAGTCTGTTGTGCAAGTGTGAATCTTGACATGTGGGCCATTTGCAAAATAGTTATTAACTGGGGGAGGGGAAGTGGGAGGGGGGGGAGTTGTGGGTGTTCAATGATAATGGAAGCAGTGTGAAATGGAATGAGGGTGCCAGCCAAATTTTCAGGGGATCTTCTCAACAACTATGAATCCAAGTTTTCTAGATAAAGAAAAAAAATTAATTGCAGATAATATTTCTGAAGGTTTGGCCAAATGTTCAGACCCATATTTGAATTTTCTCTGGGTTTTCATCTTGTGGGGCATTATTATATTATGCTGTGATGCACACATATACCCATTTCTTTTGGTAGTGATGGGTGTGGTCTGTGATTGTGTGTGCAGAGTTGCATTAGCTAGCTTAGTGCCTTCTATATGATGATCTTGTTTAATATAATATAGGACCATCTGATGACGATACACACTTTGTGTTGACAGATTACAGATATGATGAAAAAACCCATTTTTGCCATTTGTAACTGTATCCATTTGAAAACAGGTCTGATAAGGAAAACTCCAAAGTGCAGCAATGAACGATCTTCTGACTCAGAGTCATGCACGCTCACTTTCTAAACGAATGGAAATCACACAGTTATTAAAGTTATGCTTAAGCAGCAAGCCACAACATCAACACTGATGAGAAATGGAATCATATATTTCCAGATCCTTCATTCTCAGTTACATACTTAACCCCTGCAAACCTACTCTGTATCTCCCATGCGGGTTGGTGAAAAACGGAGTGGGTAGATAGATAGATAACCATCCCGAGCTTGGGGTTGGGGGATGGGAAACACACCCAACAAACTTTTTGCATGATGTCCTGCAAAGGTCCTTCATGGTTGTGCAATTCAAGATTTTCATTGTCATCCTTATTCTTTATCTTGTCCTGCAACGTCCTGGAATGTCCTGCATTTGCTCACCAGTTCCGAACCCACAGCCCAGGTATTTACCAGTATCGTGGGGTCTGGTTCCATCTATGTGGCCGCAGGTTTGGGGTTTCTAATTGCTTTCACCTTCTTATAGCACTTACATCATTCAAACCCTGCAGCAGAACATGTGGGTGTTGCGAAGGGTGTCACACTGACACCTGCGAAGAACCATGGGTTGTCAAACGGGTATCACACTGACACCTGCTAAGAACTATTGGGGGGGAGGGTCACAAAGGGCGTCACACTGACACCCGCTAAGAACCATTGGGGGGGAGCGTCACAAAGGGCGTCACACTGACACCCACAAAGAACCATTGGGAGTGTTTAGCAGATAACCTTTTTTCTGTCATAAACCCACAACTTAAGACAATGAGAGGCAACCATGGAATATGATTTTCAGTTGAGTACAATTATTGTTTGAAAAACCAAGTACTGTACCCTCGGGTCAATTTCCACATTGACAAAACAAAAAAATTAATTTGTCTTAAATTTTTGAAATAATTGAATTTTCCATAATCTATCATGATATTGTCGCATGAGTACTGAAACTATTTAGAGTGCAGCCTATGATAATTATGATGATTTTCAACATGTCAACTTCATATTTTCACAAAAATTCATTTCACTATTTTGAGGATTATTTAATGACAAAACTGATCTTAGGGTAAGGTATTTGGTAGTGTCCTGAAGGAGAATGTGACTGGATGCTGAGGGTTGGGTGGCTGGGAGCCTAGTCTGACCAATGGTCATTATCTGACATGACAAATGCTTGGAATAACATAGTGCCACATCTTTAGGAACTTTGTGGGAATTTAGTCCAACTAATGGTCATGTTATCTGACATAACCAGCACTCAGGAGATATTCTGCCACATCATTAGGAACTTTGTGGAAGCTGAGTCCAAGCAATGATCAAGTTGTGGGAGTTGAGGCGCACTTTGGAAAGGATTCAAGGTCCAAATTCCTATGAACCAAGTTTGACTCATTTGAAGCAAATTGAATCAATCCATGAGTTGGACTCTACATTGCATCTTGGTTCTTCAAATCATGAACTCTCCTTTTTAGCTCCTTTTCTTTTTGGTCGGAACCAATTGATTTTCCCTCCAAAATTGTGCCATGTAAGTTTAGCCTTGATTTGCCATTTTTTGGTCTTGGACCCTCATCTAAAAGCCATGAGTCTCAACCAATGGTCATATTATTTGATGAAAGTTGCATTTGGGAGCGACTGTGTCGCGCCACTAGGAACTATGTGGGAATTAACTTTGACCAATGATCATTTGTTGGGCGTAACTAGTATTTGGAAGAGATTGTGCCACATCATTGGGAACTTTGTACACATCTTGCTAGACTCATGATGTTCAATGTGCCAATGACAAGCATTTGAAAGAGCATTTGAACCTAAAAGAAAACTTAGGGTAAAACATGGAAATCTCTCTTGGGTGACAAATTATGGTTACATGGTGGATGAATCCATCTAGACATACAATGTGCTTTTGGGGGGCTCAATTTGTGATGTAGGAAAAAATATTAAGCCATTAACAATATGTGAAAATAATGAAAATTTAAGCATCCTATATTTTTTTATTACCTCTTGAAACCAAATATAGAAATTTGGAAATTATTATTATTGTTCTTGGAATTCCAGAAATTACAAACCTGAATAGAGTTCATTTTTAATTTTTAATTTGTGATGTCACTTAATAGTGAAAATTTGCCAAAATTAAGAATGTTATTGACACAAATGGCAAATGGAATCACATACAATAGACAAAATATCAAAAAATTAATGAATTCCTATCTCAAAGAAAATAATTCCATGCATGATATTGGTGAGCATGTGGAAAATCTGAAAAATCCCATTCTTCAAGGAAATATTATTCTTAAACTTTAGTCGAACCAAGAAGTAAAGTCAAAAATAGAAATTGCAGTGTAATTATTTATGTTCAACTTGGAACCCTAATTTAGAGAACCAAACTTTCATCATTTGCCTTTGTTTTCACTTTTACTTGATGGTATGTAACTTTTGAAACCAGTGCCTCCACAACTCTCACTCATCTACACCTTTGTGTCAATGCCATGACAGGTAAATTAATGTTATTTCATATGCTTCATTTTTTTTTCACTGTTACAAATCAATATTTATTTAAAATTTATTTTCAAAAAACATCTGACACATTGGGGCAACTATAAATATAATAAATAATAAGCTTCAAAATATTTCATTTGAAGAAAAATTATGATTTTTATTTATTTTTTGACAAAGGGACCCCAAAAAAGATAATATTTCTAAATGCAAAGTAAACACATTGGATTGTTAAATGTTGTTTGGACCCACCAACATAATCATGGATAATTTCATTCATGAACATCCATTTTTAATTCAAAATGGATGAATTTCATCCACCATCAACTTATAATTGACTTGTCATTAATTTACAATTCATTTATGGTACACATGTAATCTATTTGTGATTTCACACGTTTTTTAAAAAGGTTTTCAAGAATGTTTTTGGATGGTGCACATATGAAAGCATCCATAGAAACTTCCTTGAACTAAGTCCTCAAAAAGGTATAAATAAAAGCAAGACCTCCCATTATCTTTAGTATGTTCAATACTAGTTTAAAATATGATCTTGCACCATAATTTTGTTCTGTTTTTTTCATGTTTATATGTTTTCACACTTTGTCATAATAAAATTATGGTTGGACTTACATCTTGCACATTTTGTATTCTTGTTGAGAGTTTTCATGTTTTTATTTTTGGTTTTCATGTTTCATGTTTGATTTAAAACCTCTTTTTTTTTTCATAGCTTGTTTTAGTGTGTGCCCATAGGTAATCCCTTTGTTTGGGTACTTTTCATGTTTTTAACAAGTGCAATTGAAGCATTAGAAAAGTTGATTTATGTTGTTTTATTTATTTATATATTAAAACATAAAAACATCTCATTATATTATTATCCACAATTGGTCGCATATATTATCTTCACTATGAGAAATCATATCCTTCGCAACTTGTCCTATGCAACTAAAACATGTCTTTTGCAACTAGAACATTGCAAAAAACACTTTTCAATTGCATAGGACACAATTTCTCATAATGTTTATTTAGACAATTATTTTTGTAATTAATTGCATTGCACACATGCAGCATTCAACGAAAGGGATGCCTATTTAGACTCCATTATGATGTGATTTGGAGGTTGCACTTGATGTAGTTTTATTATTTTTTATGAATTTTTTGAATAATTTTCATGATTTTAGCATTAAATAATGGGTTGGTTATTGTCAATTTTGGTGGTTTGGTATTGTCGATTTTGATTTACAATATACCCTCGGGGTGAGTTCATGGATGTAATGGGTGTTAAAATTTGATGGCCAAACTTGGTAGTACTCATCCATCCCTTTACCTAGTACATTTTTAGATTGGTCCATGATAGCATCAACCCTTCAAAAAATGTGAAGATACTAGAACAAGTTGATACCTTTTTATGCCACATACTGATGATGGGGCTTGACTAGGCTTCAACTATGTGCACTAGTTGACATGGTGATGTGCAAGGTTTCAACCATTGTAGGGATTGTTGAACTAATGCACCATTATTCTTTAATGTAATTGGAGGACAACAAAATTTACAATTTAAATGGCATGTGAAATATTCTTTCATGTAAGGCATTATTAAAATTGGTGTCCCAAGATTTTATTTTAATTAACATCTTCAGAAGAATGGATGGCACATGTAGAGATGGGAATCATTTTATTGTTGTATTCCTTTCCCATAGCTAACCATAGTGTTTAGCTACATCCTAACCATTCACATGTATCCATCTATGCAGTAGCCACCAAATGCCTTATCTACATACCTATTTATGTAATAACTACTTACAATATCTACTTACTTACTTATGATGTTTACATCCTTATAATATTATAGTTACGTGATGTGAGGTTTTAAGAAGGGATTTGTTAAAAGTAGAATTGTGTTGTCATTATATGACAAAATGGGACTAGATTAATTAGGTTGACATAAAAGAGGGCAGTTTTGAATTGGCTTATGGTGGGAACTAGGAATTAACTTTGGAGGAATTTTGATTTTGAATCATTAGATTTGTAGATTTTTTAAGACCTTGTGCTAGAGCTAGGAAAAGAGATATTTTTATGGGAAAACAATTGATGATGTTTGTACTTGCTTTGGATTTCTATTTTCAATTCCAAATTGCTTTGAATTTTGTTTTCAATTCATTGCAAAAATGATTCTAGCATAGATATGGATTTTTTATCATTTTGATCCATTTATTGTTTATTTTCTACAAATTTATTGTTACTGATGGTGATAGTTTCAATGACAATATGTTAAAATAAAAATAGTAAAATTAAAATACGAAAAGAAAAATAACGTTTACTATTTGGCAACCATCTCCAAGATGAATTTGAGGTAAAAAATCAAGATTTTACTATTTTTTTTGTTTTGTTGTTTTTGTTAAAAGTATAGAAAGGTTGTTGTGTGGAATTTATTTTTGTAGTTTTACATATTTAAAATTAGTTGAGAGGTTATTAAGATTGAAATATGAACAAAATAATTGTCATAAGGGTTTTGAATGTACAACAATTTACTAACCAAAAAAAATAGTGGAACAAAGATGAACATGAATTACATGGCGATCCCAAGTTTATAGAGACAACTAGATTAGGTTGTAATTCAACAAATTGAAACAAAAGCCATAGGAGATGCGGAATCACAATTGTTGGATGACATAGCGTAGTTTCACACTATAAAAAATTGGTATATTGTGTCAAGAATACCCAAGAAAGAAGAATGACTTGCAAGGTACAAAACATCATTTATAATAGGGTAAAAACATGGTAAAGTATGCCAAAAAAGTAGTCACACACATGCAAAAACTACAAATGCATGAAAACAAAGGTAGTTAAATATGTGAAATATTTGGCCATTTATTTTAAAATTATACAAGTGCACTATATGATATATGAACATGTTTAAAAAGATTAATATTTCATAATAATATTTTTTAATGTACTTTCAACATACTTTGCAAAAACTACGCATTTGTCACATTTGTTGAAAAGTACACATTTTCTATTGTTTTCAATTATAAACCAAAAAAATCATTACCATGGTGCATTTAAGAATAATTTGGAACATACTTTAACAAGTTTAAAAAAAGAATTCCATTTTATTTTCTTACAAAGAAGTGTGTTTAAAACAAAGTGTGTCAACAAAGGTTTAAAACATACTTTTCAAGGGCATCCCCTAATCAAAATCCAAATTTCTTTTTGCAAACTATGCCAACAAGTTTAGGGATGTCTATGGGGCATTGTTGTACAATTTCAAGCTAGTTGGTTATGTCCATGCCTAGGTTGTCTTAGGTGTAAATGTAAAGTACCAAGTAATTAATTAAGGGTAGCCAAGTATTTTCAAACTTTGTTACAATTACACCTAAGACCATTTGATCAATCAAGGTTTAAACCAATAGCCATTGGATCTCCACCCTATTCTCCCACTTGTGTAGAAATATCGATTGTTTCTTTTTCTCATGTTGCTAGCCAACAAACCTTCCATCTCCTTGGCATCCTACAATTGAGCTATTTAGAATAGACCCATTGAAATAAATTCTTTGTAGGAAATCATTTAGCATGAAAGCAACAAGCTTGCAATGGGACAGCTGAAAATCATGTGCCTGATAAATTGTTGTTGGACCACATTTGGTTCATTATTTTGAAGATTTCTCCATGGTGGGATAGGGTTGCAATATTTTTTTATTCTCGTTTCACAAACAAGGTCCTCATTATGAAAAGGTTCCATGTCTTTTTTAAACCTTTAGATGTAGCAATTTAAAATGTTGGGCATAAATTTGCTTATGGAAGTGGTAGACCTTTTTCCTCACATTTGTTATTTTTGAGCATGTGCATCAGATCAAAAAAACAATATTGTAAGCAACAAATTTTGTGCAAGGAAGGTTTGTGCTAGGGTTTTGGTCATTGTCACTGGTTTTTTGTTACTTTTGGAGGGCTTTCTATGTAGTAGGTGCAAGCACAACTCTTATGATAATCTCTTGGTTTTTACAACATTTTTGGCAGTATTGGAGGTCATCCATGGCCTAATTAGTGCCCAAAATAAACATTATCCATATTTCAAGTCTAGATTTTGTGGTTAAGATTTTAGTGCAGGGCATTTACAATGACATAATAACCATCATGTTTAAACCTTAAATTCTTGGCCATCCTATTTGGGTAGTCAATTTTTCATAAGGCTCCATTTTTTTGTATTTTTTTTTCCAAAGTTGTATTGCCATGTGAAAGCTACATTTCATTATGTGTTTATTTTTTAAAACCTTGCAATAGCTTATGTTTTAATCAAGCTTGCAAGTTGCTTGAATCCATGTTTTTTTTCCATCAAAAGCCAAAAAAAATCGCCCATTTTTGTTTGCAAAGATAATCTTAATTGGTGAATCCATTGCAAGATTATCCATTGTGCAAAATATGTGAACTTGGAGGTATGTGATAACCCTAGTCCATTTTCCTAGCCGGAGTCCTCCTTGGGTCATAATTATGTGAAGGTTGATAATCAAGCTACAACTATAATTAAAAACAAAATATGTGGATATAATTTAATGGGGATCCTTTGCATTATGATTTTATAGAATCTGAAGAACCATCATCTAAATTGGTGGCAATTAACCAATGGGAAATAAATGGAATGCAAGACCAACCAATGTTGAAAAGCTCCAAACTAAGGAGGCCAACAAGTTGTAACAATTAACACAACTACAATTATAGAAAACAAGGTACTAATGAGATTATCTTAATCATAGCTTGTAATTAGAATTGATTTAAAAGGTTTTATGGCCTTTTGTTTTTTAGAAGCATCTTCCATTGGATTTTGAGGGTGTTTTAGCTATCAAAATGGTCTATGACATACCCCCAAAACCCCTCAATAAACCCAAATGTGGGTTTTAGAATGAAACAACAGAAAAAGAAGAGAGTTAGGGCACGCTCTTTAACTCACAACACTTCGGGGGTAAGAAGGCATGTTGGAGCTCTAGGATGGGACTTGGATGAACTCACAAGTGAGAGTTCAAGATGAAATCAACTTACACAACCAAGAAAAGAGGGCAATTAATGCAAGTTGAATGGAAGTGGTGTAACAAACTTAATAGGAACAACTTCAAGGACAAGTTTTACACAACCCGCAACCTTTTAGAGGAGGCACCACTCCGCTCCCTATAGTATATTTTTTGCCTATTTGCATGGACTACATCCAAATGTGATTTTTCCTTTATTCCCAAGTGGGATTCCCAAAATTTGGACTTTTGTTGTCCAAAATTTTAGACATTCATATCTGTTTCAAATCAAATCTTTTTTCAAAAATGCGATGGAATATCTTATAATTTTTAAAAATATCTTTCCAATGGTGTATAACACACCCCAATCAGAGTTCATTTGACCCCTACTTTCAAGGGGTTTATGGTTGGGAGTCAAATTCCCAATTTGACTCCCACCTTTTCTTTTGATCACAATTCATGAAAATCAGGTATAAATGAATAATGTGAAGGCACTTTAAACATCTACACTTAAAAACCTTTCTAATGGTGTCATGGGGGCCCAATTTGGTGTTTTCTACCTTTCCAACCAAAATTCCAAATATTCATGACTCCTGCATTAGTGAAACTCACAAAGTGGGAGTGCACTTGGGAGTCATTGGGCTCCATTTGTTGCACTTTCCCCCATTTGTGAGAATGTGTTTAGGTGGCCTCATGGGCCCTTGCACTCCACACTTAATCACAAACCCAATGTTAAGGTTGTGACAGTAGATATACTATTATATTCATTTGGGTATTCATCTTGTTTCCAATAGTGAGAGTAAATTATGTCATGAACATAGACCATGTATAGTAATACGTCATGCACAAGAAAATTTGATGCACTACCTTACCACACATGTTCTTTGTATTCTATTATTATTTATTTTATGGTTATGTTGCAATAATCCAAAAGCCATTGAATTGGTTAACTTTTTGTTTTGTCATTCTTCCATTGTGTGGCCACTTGTAGGTGTGCTAAGGAAACAATGTCAAAATGAATATATTGCCACAACAGACTTCTTAACCTCCCAACACTTAATAGAAGGTGCAGTGTCTATTAAACAACATACAAATGGATCCAAAGAAAATGGAATTCCATTATTAATAATCTTCACAATGTATTATATAATAATGAGTATAATTTCACTGTTGATGATAGGTAAGAAGTGCTTAGGAGGTTCTTGGACAAAGTTGCTTATAGACTTTATAAAATATGCTAGAAACAATGAATACAAGTTGACCCTGCTTAAAAGCCTCAAAGTTTCATATATATAGTTGACAATTTACAAACAAAGGAAAACTTGCCATTCAAAAATGCACTTTTAACTGCAATTACTTCAAATGGTGTTGGCCCCTTTCAATGTTTCATATCTAGGACCATTGGTGGTATTAGGTACCTTTTGGGTAAGGTTGTAATGAGAAGGATGCATGTGGATGTCACCAGTGATAATACTTAATTAGGGAGGGTTACCACGAAAAAGGATATAAGATGCCATAGATGAAGGTGATCATCAGTTGATCTTATAGTTTTGAAATACGACCACCACCAATTCATCAATAAGGAAGGATGTGAAGTAGTGAGGTACATGAGTGAAGACCTTTGAAGAACATCCCACTCATTATTTACAAGAGATATAAGTGCACATTGAAAATGCTTTACATACCTTTCTCAAATTCCTTTATCATCTACCTATTTGAATGCAAATCATTAATTTGTATTTATTAGTTCATTTTCATTCATTATTGTTTAAGTATGGGGTCATCAACACATGAATTATCATGAACTTTTAAATAGTCTTGTTGTATCATGATGTGTTTTGTCAAGCAAGTCTACCCACTTCCCAACACATGTTTGGTTTTTGGTAACTAAGGTGAAAATCCTTTAAGGTTTACCACATAGGATGAAAAGGGCTTAGTCCTTATTACAAACCTTTTTTACCCTATATTTTGATCCCCATAAAAATAATGAGTCAAAAGTTGTCAAAATTTCTAGAAGGATTATATTTTAGACCATTACAATTTTAGATTCCATCATAATCATCCATAAATGTGTCCTTGCATGGTAAAAAAAGACTAGGTAAAAAAGACAAAAAATGGTGACATGACAAGACTTTGGTACACCTCAAAGAATTTACACCCACTGTCGCTTTTAAATTATTTTTATAAGTTTGTTAGTTTAATTAATTGGTGGTCATTTCACTTGTTTTGTAAATTTGATTACTTGATGCCTACATTTGTTTTATTGGTCATATATACTGACCATTTATGTACAAGTGATGGCCAATATTAAACATCGTGGCTAGGGTATTTGGGTTATTTTTAACTACTATTGATCCAACTTGGGGGCTAGCGTATATACTTGTACTTGGTGGTCAACTATTTGTCATTGTGCCTTAATACTTGTCTTGTTACTATGGCTACTTGTATTGCATGTTTGAATACATGATGTGCCATGCCTTTTATTTGTTAAGAGGGTGACAACCATGGTCCATGCTTGTAATTATGCCTTTAGTACCTAGGTGACTCCTTTGTTACTTGGTATTGAATTTGGAATATTTTTTCCAAAAGTTGTACTACTTGTGTTTGGGTTGTGTTACTTATAGTTAGCATGTGCACTAGTTGTCAAAGTGGGCTTTGCTACTTGTCCTTAGGTTGCGTTACTTGTACACGGGCTTTTTTGTTTATCCTTCCAAAATCTACTACTTATACAGATGGGTTCTCCTACTTGTCCTCAACTTGTCCTACTTATACATGGGCTCCGTTGCTTGTCATTGGGCTGTGCTACTTGGTTTTCTTACTTGGACTAGAAAACTTTTGCTACTAGTAGAAATGGGCTATAGTGGTCACCATCCTACCCCATGTGGCCTCATAACTTTTATTCACATATGTTGCCAACTTGTGTCATTTAAGTCTTATTCCTAGAAGGGCACATAGTTTAATCATTATGAAAATTAAATACAACTGGTAAGGTTAGTGCATTTGTACGATTATGTCATAATGATTTTGCTAGGGCCTTCTAAAATATTTTGATCATGTTGTTTTGTATGTTCAAGTTGTTTATGTAGGTTTGTTAATTGTAGCATCATTGTAATTTACAGTTGGACTTTTATGGTCACTTTATGAAGGCCCATGGCAACAAAGTAGGGTTGAGAGCCTTTGAAAACCTAAAACCATACTATGTCCATAGGTTATGGGAAAGAAACATGTGCATTTAAATACCATGTAAAGATGGTGGAACTAAAAGATGGCTTCAACAACATGTGAAGTGAAAGCAAGGGTGTTCATGGGAAAGATTGTGATTGTGATTGTGATGTTTGTACAGCTAATTCCACCCCATATATATGCAAGGCTAGTTGCACTACATTCCAAGGTTTAATTGACATGTGAATATCTGTTTTGTGTCTAGTTGAAAATGAAACTACATTCCATGATCTGAAATGCTTGAAGGGAGATGTGACAATTGTGGAATTAACATGCTTCTGACATGCTTGACGGAACAAGAAAAGATGAATGAAAAAATCATGAGGTGGAAATGTTATGAAAAAATTGTGTATGGGAAAACACGAGGCCTTGAAAACAAGGTCTTGAGGCTTTAATACAAGGGAACCACAACACCTTTGCCACATGACTATAAAATGGTTTGGTTTTATTTTGGTAGTGGCCATGGTAAAGGTGTCCACGATGGGGCAAGGGTACTACTGAAAAAAGATATAAAAAAACAACAATTGACCATGGACAATGAACGACTTTGATGTGTTGCATATGTGGTTTTTTTTGTGAACGAAAGTAGAGTGAGTAGCATGCAACTTACTTGCATGTTTGAAGGGATCACATTCGTTACTCATATTGATGTGATGTTATTTCTTCAAAATAAATACATTCATCTTAACTTGGACACATATATTGTTTTTTTAACACACCCACGCATAACTAAACTATGACATAAAGAAGCACAACAAATGTGCTTGTTGGCACTGTAAAATTTTCTTACCCAAATGCAAATTGTGACACCCATAACAACCTTTGAAGACAAACTTGATTGATAAAATGTTTTAGCATCAACCGGTCTTCAAATTTTGAGTCAAGTGGAACTTACGGAGAAGTAGGTGTTGAACCTGTCAAGGAAGTCATCAATCAACCGGTTATAGAAGGCCAATCTAACCTAGGACTTTAAGCTAACATTTTGAGGATGAAATATATATTTCAAAGGGGGATAGTTTTACCCATATTTGGTAACATGTGACCCAATAAGTTGATAGAGTAACTAGGGTGTTAAACCTAACATGTGTTTTAACTTATTATTTGACTTAACTTGTAATAATGATTTATCAAATTATTCAACCTGGTAGGTAATGCTACTAGGTTAGGAAGATAGTTTAAACAAACTAGCAAATAGGTGGATTGTAAAACTTGTATTTGGCATAACTAGTAGTTGAACGAGTAGTTAGGTAGGTTATATTTTTTGAAATTTTGGACTATTGGTTTTGGTATTTATTAATGATTGTTTATAATGGTCAAGCATGATTGTTGTATTTGAAATAACGATTATAAGAACTAGGAGGATAGACTTGTTGAAGAGATTTTGGATTTCATTTAAAAATATGTGTTCAATTTTCATTTATGGATTGTGAATCAATTATTCTTTCAACCAATTTCTTTTAAGCTTTGAATAATATGTGTACATGTTAGTTTAGGATTATAATTTGCTCAAGTTTTATTATAGTATTGTGTGTACCTATTGCTATTTTAAAAACTTGTTGTTGAAATTTTTTTAAGTAACAAACCTTAATGGGAATAAAAAAACCAGTTAACAAGGACCTAACTCAAGGAGATTTCCAAGGAAGCTTCCATGTGTGCATCAAATAAGGAAGTTTTTTTAAAAACATTCCTAACTAAAAGTTGACTATGACTTAAATGAAACTTAGCTAAAAGTCAATTTGAATTTAAATAGGAGTCAATTAAGAATTAAGTGGAGTTAATTAATATTTAATTAGGAATTAACTAGGATTTAGCTAAAAGTTAATGGGGGGTTCATTCACAGTAAAAGGAGCCATGGACACTAAGGTCAGAGTCCTTACCAAGGACTGCATTTTACACATGTCCTACATGGATTAGTTTATTAAATAGCAAAATCATATTTTAAATGTATTTTTTGGGATTAAATATTGTGACCAAACATGACCCATATTATAATAAACATTAATTTTTTTGCATGAGGACTTAGATTATAGTCAAATGTACACTTTTGTTTTCAACCATGATTACAAATTTTGAACCTTTTTAACCATTAAGGACATTTAAAATCAAAATTAACAACATTCATTCAAAAGATTCAATGCATGTGCATTTAAACATATAAACACATGTGGCCTTTCTTATGAAATATATTAGAGCCCATAATAAAATTGAAAACATTTGGTGAACATTTGAATAATAAAGACCACGTTCAAATTTTATAGTCCTTAAAAAAACCCTATCACTAAATGTTTTGTGTATGACAAAGGATTCTAATAACATAATGAAATGACTCCAAATTTGTATGATATCAATTCCATGAATAAATAATTATTGGTGATTTTTCAAAGTAGTAGATATGTAATTTTCACAAATCAACAAGTGATTTGGCTTTTTTTTATTGTGAATGGACCTTGGGAGTTAACTAAGAGTTAATTAAAACTCAACTTGGAGTTAACTAAAATTTAATTGGGATTTAATTAAGAGTTAACTTGGACTTAATTAAGAGTTAACTAGGATTTAATTGAAAGCTAATTAAAACTTAACTAATAATTATGGATGGACATTATGGATGAATTCCATCCATTGGAAGATGGTGTTTAATGTTTGCATTTGTCACACTATCATAAAATAAGTTACATGAATGTTATTTTAATATGTTTGAGGAGGAAACCTTGAACATTAATCAAAAATACTACATGTTGGTGAGGTCATGTCACTTGAGATGTTAGATTCCAATAATGATTTCCAAGGGTTGCATCATTAGAAGAACAATAACTTTTTTACAATTGGCCTATGCAATTATGTTTTAGTTGCTTACATCATATGTAATTAAAAATCTTTTAATTATTTGCGACAAGTCACATGCATCTTTAGTTGTAGTAATGAAAAAAATAAAAGTCAACATATATAGTTCTATGATTTATATGCAAAACGTATGGTCTATGCAATTAACATGCAACTAGCATGTGATAATAAATGGGCACAAAAATAACCAAATATACAAAATTTTCTAAACCAAAACGAGAACATAAATGGGTCCAAACATGATCGGGGTACCTCTTTTGAAACATAAGGACTCATTCCTAAGACTCCCAAATTCATTTTTTTCTTCACTTTTCCCATGACTTGTTTATATTTCAATATTTTTTCATGTCAAATGAAATAATTTTGTTCCAATTTTTATATAAGCTTCTAAATTATTTATGTTTTCACTTATGAAAGTAATGATAATAAAATTTATCTAATGTGGGCCATGTTCTATCAATGGCCCATGATTTCTAGAAATTTGACTTTTAAAAAAAAAAAAACATTATAATAAGACACTTGGTCCTTGTCACACTCATACATTTAACACACATTAATGTCAAGGACACGAAGAATCATAAAAACAAAAGCTAAAAGAAGGGTTTAAGTTTAACTTTCAAATAAGGAACAAAACAAGATTATGTGATTCAAAAATAAAAACATAAGAACTAAGAACAAGAAAATAAAGTGTGTAAGACAAACGTGAGAACATATATTTATTATGGTAACATATGGAAACATGAACATGATAAGAACATAACAAGGCTACGGTGCAAGATGATGCCTAAGACTAGTGTTGAACATATCAAAAGAAATGAGGGGTCCTATTCTTATTTATATCCCTTTGAGGACTTAACTCAAAGAAGTTTCCAAGGAGGCTTCTATGTGTGCATCAAGTAAAAAAAACTTTTTGAGAAGCTTCTTGAAAACCTTTTTACCTAATAATCAACTATGAGTTAACTGAAACTTAACTGGGATTTAATTCGAAATTGATTGGGAGTTAATTAGGAATTAATTTGAACTTAACTAGAATTTAATTAAGACATTATTCAGATTTAACTGAAAGTTAATTAAAATTTAATTGGAAGTGAATTACAATTTAATTATGAGATAATTAAAGGTGAACCAAAACTAAATTAAGAATTATGTACAAATTACTACAAGTCATTGATGAACATTCAAATGAATGAACCCTGTGGCATTACCATATGTGACAATTAACATATAAGGTGTTTATAGTAAAAAAATTGTTTAGACATTCCTTATGAATCCCTGACCTTTTTTCTCATGAGACAAAGTTTTATATTTTTTTCAAGGACTTGGTAAAAATCCTTAAACTTATTCAAATTTGACATTCTATGCATAAAATAATACCTTTGTAATGTATCTATCTATGAATAAATTCAAACTTTCAATATGAATGTGTCATTAAGTTTTAATAACATGTTTAAATGAGGGGGTCTAATGAGTGTAAAATGATATAGTCCTTTTGGGTACCCCATCCATAGTTGACCCGATAGGTTTAATTCCAAAATCAAATTACAAAATAAGAAAAACAAGAACAAGAACATGACATGTGTAAGACAAAAATTCAACAAGATTTTATTCTAAGGATGAAACAAGATTAGAACAAGGTTGTGATAATAAAACATATTCAAAATTGGTGTTGAATAAATTAAAGGTAATTCAAGGTCCTACTTCAATTTATACCACTTGGGGACCTAATTTGAGGAAGTTTCCATAGAAGATTTGTCCCCATGTGTGACTTGTGACCACTTATGTGTGGCCCATGATTGGATTAAAAGTGAATTAAGAGTGAATTAACAATTAACTAAAAATGAACTGAATTGACAATACTAATAATTAACTAAAGGTGAATTAACAATTAATTAATGGTGAATTAATAGTTAATTAAGAACGAACTAAATTGACAACTAACTAAAGTGAATTCATAATGAATTAAAATTGTGATGCTAGCAATGATGTTGAATGTTGACAATGAAATTGGTGATGATGTTAGCAATGACATTCATGATAGTGACAAAACTAGTTGGACCCCACATTATGCCATGTGTACAACTAAAAAAAAAGGTCAATATGACATGTGGCATGTTTATTCACCTAAGGAGACCTAGCCTAAACTAATGATGTGTAGTCTTTAGCAAATTAAAAGGGGACACGTGGTAGTTTGTGGGTTTAATTTTAATCAAATTATAAAGAAACATGTGGCAATTTAATGGTAGTTTAGAGAAGCATGGGGTACTTAAACCTAGTCCACATAGGTAGGTTAGTAGGTTGGCCTATTCATTAATCTACCTAACCTAGCCTTTTCTATTTACACTAAGTAGGTAGGTCTATGTTAAATAAATAGGTCTACATTAGGTAAGTAACTTAGTATGCCTATGTTAGGAAGCAGGTTAGGTTTTTCAATCCTATTTTATTTCAAGTTTATCCTTTAAAGGTCAAGCTTATTTAATTGGCTCATCCCAAATGGCATTTAGTTTTTAATTTTTTGGGTGTATTTTCAGTGTTTTAATGCACTTATTTATATAGGTTCCAAACTTGAAAGCAAAGAAAAAACTATGGCATAAATTTTTGGTTGCAATCTAATTGCATGTACTAACAATTACATACTAAGTAATAACTATTAATTAACTAACTATGTTAGGTTAGGCTAAATTAAGTTAGGTACCTAAGTTAGATTTACTCATAGTTATATCCGGTATTATAAGTGTGGTTAATAGCTAGCCTTGTGAGTTATATTATTCTTATTATTATTATCTCATTTGTTATAGCTATTTATTAATTATGATCATTTCAATATGTATTATAGTCTTTTAATAATAATTAATGTCAAAATATTAAATATAATATAATATAATAGTTTTACTACACTCATTATTTAATAATAATAATAATTATTATTAAATTGATAATGTAGCTAGCGGTTAGTTATTTTGTCATTATTACTTTTCTTATTATTTCACTTTTTATAGCTCTTATTACCAATTTTCAGATTTCAAATATAAATTTTAAAGTTGAAATACATTTTTAAATTTTAAATTTGAAATATCCACTTTTAAATCAAAATTTCAAATTTCAAATTGACATATCCATTTTTAGTCTCAATTAATAAATTTCAAAATTGAAATAATTAATTTCTAGTTTCGAATAAAATAATTTAGAATTGAAATATCCATGTACAGATTCAAATATTTTTTTCAAATTCAAATATATATTTAAAAATTTAAATAAAAAATTTCAGATTTCAAATATCAAATTGCAATTTTTAGAGTCAATTAATAGTTATCAAAATTGAAATGTCAATTTTCAGATCTCAAATATCGAATTCAAAATAACAATTTTCAAATACAAATAGTAGTTTTCAGAATTGAAATATTGATTTTTAGATTCAAATAAAAATATCTAAATCTCAAATATCAATTTTCAAATTCAAATAACAATTATGAAAACTGAAATATCAATTTTGAGATTGAAATAATAATTTTCAGAACTCAAATGCTGATTTTCAAAATACAAATTACATTTTTGAAATTGAAATAAATTAAAAAAAATTTGAAATAGCAATTTTCAGATTCAAAAATCCTAAAACTGGAGTTGATGCTAGATAAATTTGCAAAAACTAATAAGGTGTTTCAATTTAGGATGCCAGCATCTTGTTTGGCAATCCTTCATCATTGTCATCCCTATCTACAAGCATTGGACTTTATGCACTTTGATGCTATCAAAAAGCTCAACTTTGGGCAATTCAACAAGCTCTTGTAAAACTTGTTTGTTCATGATGAAGCACTAGGAATTATAGGCCAATTGCGAGTTATTTACACCATAATCATACACATGAATGAAAACATGAAAAAAAATTTAAACAAGATAGCCCACAAGTACAACAATTACTTTCAAATCTTATTGACATGTTCTCATTCTCACAAAAGAAAACAATTGTTTCTTGCACATGGCAAGTGCATTGTTGAATTGATGGTGAAGACATTTTTGGGCAAAACATGTGTGTAAATCTCTTTATCCCTTAATCTTTGTCTTTATTTTTGAATATCTTTGTGTTTGTCCTACAAGTATAGACTCACTAGATCACAAAAACTTGGACACAAAAACAACATTCATGGGTGAATTGTTTCTTTTAGGGTTTATTTGGTTCATTCAAAATACATCTAAAGTTTGATGATGACAAGTAGTGTTTTTTTTTTTCAAATTCCTCAAGTAGGTGTACTGGCGAGGATCTTCAGCATGAATTAGTAATCAATGACAATTGTCTTGATGAATTAGTAGATTTTTTTTGGAATCTTGCTTAGTTTTGACGACCGAATGAAACACACCATCTAAATTTGGCAACTTCTAACTTTTTTTTTTGAGAAATGACGATTTAAAAAAAAAAAAAATCTCAAAAATCCCTTTGTTGGATTCATCAACCTATTTTTGTTTGTTGCCAGGTGGCAAAAATTCACCACAGCAAAAAACCTTGATGACAAGGTCCTTTTTAATGTATTTTTGCTAAACCATTTACCCAATATAATAATCAATTATGTAAATGAAATGTTGTTGGATTTTCAAGCCACAACCACAATCCAATTTGCAAAATGGCCAAAACAATTGGTTGGTGGGTTGGTATCTTTGGAAGGAGATGGGTAATTGGTATGGTCACACTTGGTATTTAGGGTTTGCAATTAATGTCATCTTAAATGTCAACAACATGTCACAAGTCACAACACCACAATTTGTAACATTGTGAATTACCATCAACCTTGTAAACATTATTTCAACATGATTACACATGAATTAACATTGAGTTATCTTTTTGAAATTTGCAATCCAATTCACACCTACAAAAAGAACCTTTCCCCCTTCTTTTTTGAAAGAGAGAAAAATAAATAAGGATAAACAAGGATGCATTTTAAACATTGTCTTAATCTATCATTTTTTGAAACTTTAGTTAATATCGATGTTTGATTTTGAAATCTATTTTTTTCAAAGATTTATTAATAATTAACAATGGTTACTAAAGATCATCTTAACAATGATGCCATGTCATATGTCACCTAAGATTTAACGTTAATCAACATTTCATGTGTGAACTGATGGTTTAATTTTAATATCCTTAACATTAACCTAAAACTAGAGTTAAACTCCAGCTGTGGCCATTCTTAAAGCAGGCAAGGATTTTAACCCACAACCCCAGTTTCACAAAGACCATAACTATGAGTTGGTGGGTTGGTAATCACCTGGAACCAATAATTAAGTTATGTGGAGAATTCGACCCAACCCCACTTGAAAAGTCGCCATAACTTCTGCAGACCACCAGACTAGGTGGGTTTCCGAACAACCTGGTGGGTTTTAGGTTTAGAAACTCGTCCTTTTGTCGAGTGTTTTTGTATTACTTGTCGCTGCGCTTTGGCTTCGATTCTGTTGCACATCCTCCTCGCTTGTGCGCGCGCGATTTACATTTTGTTTGTTTGCTACTTGTCACGATTCTTTCTTGTTCGTGGTCGAGCAGTAGCTGTTGTTGTCGGTTTATAATGATCCCATCTCGGATTTGAGAAAGAGAGAGGGGGAGGGATCATCCAGTTTGTGAAAGTGGCTCGCATTTTAGGGTTTGTTGGCTTGTGCAGCAGTGTGCAGTTGTGATTTGGGTGAGCAGCTTGCGGCAAGGTTGCTGCAAGGGGCGGGACTATGGCGGCATCATCATCGTCAGGAATTGAGCAAGGTAGGTTTGATGCTCCTGCGGATTCAGGAGCAACAACTACCACTAGTTTGACGTTCGAAACACTCCCTCTCACTCCTCCTGGGAAATCGAGCGAGAGGTTGGAAGAGGAGGCAACTTCCTCGGTGACTTCATCATCTTCGCCTTTTTCATTCTCGCACGGTTCCGTCTTCAACCCTCACGCTCCTCTTCCTCCTCCTCCTCCCACTTTGTCTTTTCCTCCATACGCGGCGTCGGTTCGAGGAGAGACAGGAGGAGGAGAGTTGTTGCCGTCTGCTTTCCCTGGTGCAGCAGAAGGAGGAGGAGATCAGGTGTCATCCTTCACCCGGCATTCCTCTTTCCATTATGCTTCTGACAGACAGCAGAGTCGAATTCTTTCTCCAGTCCCGGATCTTGCTAGGAAGCCTTCTTTCCTGTCCAGAGTTCCATCTGCACTTGCTCGGAACAATGCCGTTGTTGCCGCGCATCCCTTCAGCCCGACTACTTACTTTGGCGGCGAAGATTGGACAACGCCGCCGCCGCAGAACTACGGCAAGCACAGCAAGAGCTATTATGAAATGGCTGTCAGGGAAAGCAAAACTAAAGTGAATGGTTTCTGGATCAACATGGTGCGGATCATGAGGCCTGGAAGCAGACCTAATAAGCGTCTGCTTGTTCTTATTGTTCTGAACTTTGCATACTCGACTGCTGAGTTTCTCATAGGATTGTTCACAGGCCGCATTGGTAGTCACCTTCTACTTTACATAACCTCATTGCATTTCTTCTTGAGGAAGAGATAATGAAAGAACTCGATGATTTCAGTATTTTGATTTCTTCTTAGGGTTTTATGCATCAAACTCCCTTAAGCTTCCTCACCCTTCAGATCCATGTGCAAATGCAAAAAAGAATTGGAACAAACGTTTCTTGAGTGAAGTTGAACAAGCCTTAGCAATTGTGTCTATGGCATGCATGAACTGATCTTTGATTCCAATCTGTGTGGCAGGCTTGGTATCTGATTCTTTTCATTTGACATTTGGTTGTGGTGTGCTCGCCTTCTCACTCTATGCTATGATGGTTGCTGAGCAGTCACCAAGTGATACATATACTTACGGGTATATTCCTACTGTTTGTCCTTCATCACTTTTCATACGTGGAGGAGCTGAGTCCTGGGCACTTCTTGTCATGCAGACCAAAGCATCTATCTATTACCTGTCCAAAGCTTAAATTGTTTTGATTCTTCATAGAGGTGGAATTTTCTTTTTCTTCATTGATTGATCAATTCTGATTCTTTGTAGTGGTTCAATTGCTGTTTCTTCATTGATTGTTCTGATTCTTCAAAGAGGAAGATTTTCTGTTTTTTCATGGGTTTTCAAATGGAAATGTGGATGACACATCAAACTGTCTCAATTGTTGATTTGCTGCAGGTACAAGAGGTTGGAGGTACTTGCTGCTTTTACAAATGCTGTAAGGACACACACTCTCTCTTGCATGAATATGCACACAATTGATCCACTTGGGCTCTCACCTGTATCTACCGGCATAACTGTGTTTGGGCTTTAGCCCTTTCTTTCATTTTAACTAAGGTCAGGCAGATTAGGGTATCCACTGTGGACCCAAATATTCATGAAGAGTGGTGAAAGCAAATGGTGGTGAGGTTTATTGGGCACATAATCCGGTGGCAGGGTGGTCCAGGATAACAGCATGCTGTCTGTGTGCGTGAGCAGCTGTTTCTGCTTTTCCTCTCCTTCTCTCTTGCTGTGGAGGCCCTGCATGCCTTTGTTGAAGATGAATCTGAGCACAAGTATTGCCCTAACCTTAGCTTGGCCTGCTTTCATCTGCAGTTTTGGTTCTTGTTAAGAGAATCATGGAGTTAGTCTGTTCATCCACAAGATGGTTGTCCCTCATTTGTATCCTTTCACCTGTGCTGTGCCTCAGACATTACCTGATAATATCAGCTGTGACAAATCTGCTTGTAAATCTCCTGGGAGTTTGGTTCTTTCGCAGTTATGCCCGAGTTCATTTTGGTATGTTCTGGAAAATTTCCTCTCTCAGCGTTTTATGTCAGTTTGTTTCTTTCCTTGTTTCTCTTACATGTTTTGCCTGGGTGTCATTCTGACAATCTCTACCAGTCTCATAACACGAAAGCATTCTGGGGTTTTCACAGTATACAGGAAATCACAAGACATGAATCATCATGCTATCTGTCTTCATGTTCTATCAGATTCCATTCGCAGGTGAGGAATGTGCTGACTCAATCTGCACTCTGTACTTATAACACAGGAATGGGTTCTTTGAGCCTGCTCTAAGTTCCAGAAATGTGATTTTGGAAGAATTGGAAATCTGGAAGGGTTATTACTGCATACTAGAAACATAGTTTGATCTTGTTTGAAGATAGGTTTATTTTTTTTCCCAGGAATTGCATGGTTGGAGTTTCTTACAGGTGCCTTTGTTGTGACATGCAGTGCAGGGGTTGTCTTGGCATCTTGGTTGTTGACATTTGGGTGAGTTTTCTGGTTCTGGATTACATTGTTGATGCTCTGAATATTTGTGTAGAGGGTTTGTGGCAATGGTTTTCAGTTAGTGGCTATGCTAATACTAGCACAGCTGTAGCCCCAGATTCCCTGTTGTGATTGATCAAATTACTGTATGGTGACATTTCCTCATGGATGTGAAATCAAAGTGGACTGTTCAAGCTTTATTTTATCATGGTTACTGGGCTTCCATCCACATACTACTTTGACTTACTAGCACATTGTGAGTGCAGAATTGCAAATGCAGAAACTATTTGTCTAGGGCTTGTTGCAGTGACTGTGTTTTTTACAACACTGCCTCTCTTCAAAGCAGCAGGAGGTGTACTGCTGCAGATGGCTCCTTCTGGCACTTCAGCCTCTGCCCTCAATAAGTGCCTCCGGCAGGTTGACCTATCTTTAACTCATCTTTGTGACCTGAATGATCACTGTAGTTTCTGTAGCTCCATGTTCTCCTGATGTTGAGTTACCTGTGCTTTGTGCATTTATTGATGTGGTGTAAGTTGGGACATATCAGGTGAGAATGGATGAAGATGTGACAGAATGTTGTGAGGCTCGTTTCTGGGAGATGGTGCCAGGTTCTATTGTGGGGACTTTACTTTTACAGGTAATTTTATCTTATAATGTTAGTTGTGTTTGCTTCTGGAGCAATAGATGTGGTCTTTTGTTCAGTGGTTGACCCGGACTTGATCTTTCAGAGTGAAGAGAGGACTGAGACCTTATGGCTGGTGGCTAGAGGTTTTGAATGACTTGTTCTATATGGCAGGTGAGAGAAGGTGCGGATGAACAAAGGGTTCTGAAACATGTTCACAGCATCTACAATGACGTTGGAGTAAAAGATCTCACTGTAGAGATTGAGGTTGTGCAGTGATCTCATCTCAGGTTCAGCAATTATTTCTTGGAGCATTCTCAGTGTGGGACATTCTTACTGCAGACAGAATTGTTACTGATAGCACTCACCCCTTTTCGTTTGAGGAGAATCTCTGAACTTATCTTTCTATGAACTTAAAACCAGAAGCAACCATTCATGTTCTTGAGTATCTGCAGTCATTAGAATTATCAGCACCTTTATCAAAAGGGCAGATACAGTCTCTCTGTTACAGCATGCTACATGGCACATGTGTCTGCAATGTCTTTTGAAGGAGCTTAGGGGATCCAAGCCTCAGGTTCCTTCAGAGACAAATATTGTTTTTTTTGTCCTTGCATTGTGATTTTGCAAATCAAGGTGTGTATTCAATATGCTTCTCTTTCCATCCTTGGTAAACCCAACATGATTGCACCTACCTCGGTTCATTCTGGAAATGGAGAATATCCTTCTCTAAAGGACAATCTGTTCTCTGTTATTGCATTACAATCAATTTGATGTCTAGGACACAGAGAGAGAGAACCTGCTGTTGTGTTTTATGGAGAAAGATGGATTTGCTTGCAGGTTTTTGTTAGGGTGTGAAACTGCTCTCTCCAAACACTGCAAATAATCCTGTCCAAACTGTGAAATCTGCTCCCCTAGTTTTGTGATTCTCAATCGTTATCTCCAGGGCTGTGCATGTACTTGATCTACTTGAAGATACAACAATCAAGGTGAAATCATTGTATTTCAACCATGTGATGGACGAAGCTGCAACAGCAAAGATAGCACCTAAATGTTCTAGACTCAATCCACTCCACTTTAGACAGAAGAACCTGTCAGAAATACCTGCATTGCAGGTGTTGGGTAGAGAAGAACCTATGGAAAGAAGTAGCAGAATTGCTGCCTGCAAGCTGGCCATGCAAAGGCTACATTTGTTTTAGCATGATGAAAAAGCAAAAACTCACTCTCTATTAGGGGAAGCAGCTTTCTAGTTCTTAGCAGCAGAAGGAAAAAAAAGTTCTTTGGTTTGCTTTATCTGCCCAACCCCAAAGACTAGACGGCCTGCATTTGTCTCGTCGTGCAAATGGGATTCCTAATCTTGCAAATCTAGGGTCTCTACTACAGTCTACAGATAGCCAAAAAGAAGCAAGAGCAGTTTTTTTCTCCAGTTGATGCAGATTTAGAAACTTGCAATTGCAGCTCTGGAGGAGTAAGAAGCAAGAAATAAACAAGAGAGAAATCTCCAACCGCATGTGTTGCAGGTCTTCTTGAGCGTGGAGATCGCAGACTAAACTTCAGTGTGCAAGAAGGATATTGTGCTTGTTGTGGTGATGAATTGTCTGTATTAAGAGTGGTACCGTTGCCGGTGCAGTTTCTGTTTATTGATCTGGAGAGAAAACCTTCCTTGGTGTTTGCCAGAAGATTTTTTGCAACCGGGGCTTTTTGAATCAAACCTCCTTTGTGTGTCCTCCCTCCCTCCTCCGCATGGCTGGAGCGCAGAGGCGCATCTTGCCAGGTGCTAGACCTGCCTTGGCAACTGCAGCGTAAGAGATTCTATCAAAATTCTTCTACCCCCTGCTGACATTCAAAATCCTTCTGAAGTCATTTCTTCTAGGTATTGATTCTTCGGCGGCTGCATCTCTCCTTGCTTCAGTTGACAGATCCATCTATCGATCTATCCGCAATGGAAAATTCTCCTTACGAAATTGTTTTGAGGTTTCGCACTGTCTGTTGTGAGGCGGTTTCCATGTGTGGCGGGCGCCTCCGTACGTTTTGCTTGCATCAAAGCATCTGCAATCAATTTCTAGCCTTCAAACACGAAGGAAGAAGAAGCTAGGGTTTGGAGATTTCTGCAAGAAGAGAAGAGTTTACCTACCTACTCAATTGCATTTCTTTTGTGTTTGCAGGCTACTAGTATTGGCAGTGACCTCGTTCGACATTCACCGATCGATTAAGTCTAATGAGATTCCACCGACTGAAGCACAAGTGGAAGCTCTTACGGCTCAAATTGAGGATGCAAAATACTCTTCCAATCGGCAGTAATCTTGAAGAGGATGCTCTGCAGCAAAATGTTGAAGATTCATCACAGATGGATATGGTTTTGCTTGTTGCAAGAGGAAATCATCAAGATCTCTCAAGGTCAAATGAGGCAAATTTCACCACTTCCAATTCTTGCATTTACCTACATGCCAGGGGATTAACTATGTTTCTCCTTCACGATGTGTGAAGCTCATTTCATTTGAAGGCAAAAACCCTAGAATCGTTCTTGTAAACAAACCCTCCCTAGTGTATGCTTGCTGTTACCATTTGAGCTTTCCATTGCAATTCTTGTACAAGAAGCAGATTCTGAAGAAGGAAATGATCTCATTATATTCTGATACCAATCCTTATACCAATCTCAATTATATGAATAAAATGTGTTAAAATGCTTATCCTCGCAATTGGAGGGTGGCAACCAAGGACCACATGATTAAATTTGTGTTTTTCCGCCCATCCTTATAATTGGAGGGCAACTATTTGCAGAAGTCAAATTGTAGAGGAAGTCAGGGGCAGCACAAATGCTTATGGATATCTTCTGGTTAGAGATAGATAATAATCATGCCTGACTAGATGTTGCACTACCTCTTATTCCATGCCTTTGTAACACACGCCGAGCTGCAAGAGCTGCAGCTTCACTTGCTCGTAGGCTACCTGAGGCCATGATTGACGCAAACTCCCGTGTTATCTCTTCTTGAACTTGTGCACGAGCATTGCTCAGGGCATCTTGTGATGGAGGTGCTGGTTTTGGAAATCGCTGTACCGTGCCATCTGCTGGTTTCTTCCCTTCAGAAATGGCATTAACACCTGCCAAAAGAGAGACAGAGAGCCTGCACTTCAATGGCCACACACCCAGTAGTCTGAAACCAGTTCATGAATCACTGAATTTAATGAGAGATGACCTTGCTGATGGCATTGTCCACTTTAAGAAAGTAACTATGGTCAGTTTCAAATATTAACAGATCTTAGGATTTGCATAAAAAGGGCAGGGTGTTTCTGTGGAACATACCAACACTCTTCTTGGTTGCTAGTCCCATAACAGCTGATGCTTCAGAGGGAGGTCTTGCAATGATTCCAGAAGGAATGGATGGATGCGGAAATAGCCCAGAAGATGACAACTGCCCAGTGACTGCAGAAGTGGTTGCTCTAGATGGTGTTGGCAATGCTGATGGCAGTTGTATGTTGGCAAAGTTTGGTGTTGCTGGAGATTGTCCTACATTCTCTCTAGGCACTGAAGGGACAGCTCCAACCCGCAATGTGGACTCCAGATTCTCAAGCATTGGTCCTGCCACACACAGAAGACAATGTAAATTACAAATCCTGTACTCTAGAATTTGGTGGCAATTATAGCTGCAAACAAATATAGTTAAGACCAGCACAAATTGAGGAAAATCACAAATATCTTCACGAGTACTGAGAAATTTCTCAACATATGCAGCAATTTAAGTCACAACCTGAAGAGAATTGAGAGAATACCCAACAGTAAGGTTATGGATATTTTCGAGATGGCAACATAACAGCAAGCATGGAAAAGAGGAACCTGACCCCTGAAGAAAAGAGAAAACCAGATCACAAAACACAATTGAGGAGCACTTTGAACAACAGCAATGGTCATATGCATGGTCACATGCATGCTTGAGGACCTTCAATGGACAAGGAAAATCACACATGCACAGAGTGTCTGAAATGCAGCATACCAGACAAGATCTGATCTTCAAACATTCTTTCTCCCTATCGCTTCACAATTGTGTTAGTACCTGATGACTCTTTTTCTAGTATATCGTCTTTTAGTGCATGCCCACACAATCTATTGTGAACTGACTAAGAAAGTTTAGCTGCACTTAAACCATTGACTCTCTCAGAATCATTAAGATTTGACTAGAACAAAAAACTGACAGATGATTTGTGAGGTGTTTATTGCCTACTCCTGCATCCATTCGTGAGAGATTTCTGCTGGTCCCGGCTTCCAGGGTGAGAGAGATGGGGGAACTCACTCAACATGGCTCCCATGGGGGAGTTCAATACTTCAGCTGGTAAATGCAGAATGTGTTGAGGGATACCCGATCCAACCAGGAACTGAGACACCTCATCTGAGAAGTTGTTGCAGTTGTGATGCACAATGTTGTAAGTCTCATGTGTGAAGCGAGGGTGTATTTCATCAAGATACTCCTCAAAATAGTCTTTGGGTACCTCTGTATATCCTAAATCAATCACTTGCACAGGCACACCATAGGGGCTCCTCCCAAGTGGAACACTCTGAATACCCCCACCAAAGAAGTACTCCTTTCCATAAACTCCAACACCTGTGTGCCTGCTTTGTAGCACAAATTCACAGTCATCAGAGATGTAGATATTGCATCCCACCAAGGTGACAGCATGGTGGTGGTCCAGACCTGCTTTGCAAACCCTTGCTACTACTCATCATCCAACTTCAAAGGGATATGCAAAATGAAAAATAGCAAGCCTTCTTGATAGAGTAACTCTTCAAGTAGGAAGCTGTAGCTACACTTCATTTGTCCTCAACAAAAGGAGAATCACTGCCCTCTTACAAACAAACCACAGAAGCAAAAAAACTGGACATCCCAGAGAATTATACAGACAAGTTTTCCCATGGCAAGCATCGGGATCTAACCAGACGCCATCAATTGCCTTGCCAAGAAACTGAAGAGAAAGCTGGCGTGCCATCCCTTGGCTCAAATCATACACATAGAGCTCCACCTTTACTCCCTCCTACAAAACACACACATACCCACACAGCGCATTACACTCATCACCATGCAAGGAGGTAATAACCAGAAGGGAAGAAAGAAGCATTGAGTTCCGCTAACATCTCTTTGCATCCGTTCCTTCATTCTTCCGACTGTCGTGCTTCTTCTTCTCGATCAAATAATAAAATCAAAGACCCTGGTTTCTCTAGAAGATTCTCAAACCCTGAATACCGAACAACCGTGTTCAACCTCTGAGCCATCATGGAAACACGAACGCAACAACACAAAGAGAAGAGAAGAACCAACCCCGCCATCCTCCTCACACACATCCATTCTACCTAAGAAGGAAGATCGTAAACAATTTTGCAGCAGTGCCAAAAACGAACGCGGCTCAAATTCTTCTACTCTTCTATTGACAGGTTTTGTGATTAGCTCAAACCTCCTCCGCCATGGAATTTGCAACAGCCAACAGCACAGTCCAATTCCAAATTGCAAAAGGATAGAAGATACAACTTCTTGCGTCTATGTGAGATGGTTTCTTTTCTTTTCTTTCAGAAAAAAATCAAGAGACAACAATACTCAAATAGAAGCGCTGAAAATAGAAGACGACGATCGAACTGCTGTCGCAGAAAGTGAAGATGGACAACGAACGGACGAGGCTTGCCGGCAAAAAAATTATGGAGAGCACGCGCATGCACACTCCAATGAATGAATCGGGAGAGGGAGAGACAGATTCACTCGAAACCCTAGAAAGGAAACCCTAAAAAAGGTGAGGGGGTGAAGAAGGAACTTTTCTCCACATGTTGGAGAGAAATTCAGAATGGCAGTGGACTTATGCAACTGCAGCAGCCATGATTCGTGCAGGATTTAGATCTTGCCCAACAGCAATGAGACTCTTGTCCTGTCAGAACATGCTGCTGAAGATTCCTCGTGTTCTTGGCAATACTTTTTCACCCTGATCATACACACAGCAGCTCCATGACCAACACGAGGGAGGGCACAGATCATCATCATCATCCCTGTGAGGAGATGAGGATCTAAGATTGAAGATCTTTGCTACAAAGATGATGAGTTGAGTCAGTTTTCAAGCAGACCCAAAGCTACAGTGCGGCCATAGCTTTTCCTTCAGAAGAGTCTTGAGGGTTTAGGGTTATTTTTTGCTGTTTCTCAACTCACAAGATATTATTGAGGCAATACCTACTATTCATGAGAACTTTAATAACAGGTAATCTTTCTTGCTTACTGGCGTTTTTGCAGCACATTTTTCGAGCATTTGTCAATTTCATGTTGGTAATCCTCTTTGAGTTCCATTCTCTTTTTTCTCTGCAAAACTGATTGCGCAGAATATGACAGCACAATTTCATGGACTCCATAAGGGATTTGAAGGCAAGGATCACATTCATGTGTTGATGATCTGTTAAGATGCTGGAGAATTGTAGAAAACATGAGAAATGGGATATGTAGCTAATGTGCAGGAACTGGGACCATTGGCAGCAGGATTGAGTGCTGCAAATTTGTAGATGTCGCTTGTCTGAGTGTTCTCCTATTTGGGTTACTATCTCAGGCATACATGTGCTCTCTGAAGCTCACCTTCTGTAATGACTTCTGTTTCTTGCAATTTTCTAATAGCAATCATGTTATGTGTTTGCTGCTCTAAGTCCTTAAAATTTCTCCAAGAAGACATGGATAACAAATGGAGCTGGATTGAAATGAAGTCCTCCATATCATTGTCTGATCTGGTGTGAAAAGCACACAGTATGATTTTAGCACAATGGCTACTGGCTGAGAAGAACTTCTATGGCTCGAGCATGTAGAAGTAGTACTATGCATCTCTGGATTTTATTTGCTGGAGAGTGTGATTAGATTTTGTGGGCAGTGCTGTTTCTTCAAGGCAACAAACAGCTTGATAGTTTGTCATCTGGGTTTTGTTATTTTGCTCAGGATTCATAGTGATTTCTCCCCATTGTTTTTTCATCAAGCATATCATTGAGTGTGCTTCCTGTACAGATCACAGGTGGCTGACACTTCTTTCCTGACCCAGCAGATTTCAGCTTTGAGTATGAATGTCCACAATTTGACCTACATTGGATGTGGGGCTCCCCTTCCAGAGCAGAGAGCTTAGCTAGTGAGCAGTGCATTTTGGACCCTAACAATAGCATCTGCAGGCAACCAGAGTGGCAGTAACAGCTAGATAATATGAGCAGGCCATAAGTATATTATCAATCTGAGAGCTCAATAGCTGATAGCATTGTTATGATCATAGCAGACATGACCCAATGAGATTTGAGTTACTCTAGGATCTGCAAGCCAACTGTGTATATGTATGGACATTCAGTTAGCTATCAGTGCAGGACAAACCAGCCCAATACCCAATACCTGCAGCACAGCCTCGTATTCTCACAACAAGCAAAGAAACGCATGAAACACATGAAAGAGTTGCACAAAGGAGATGCCTGGAGTTCAAGCCTTTTGTGTGGGTGTTGCCTAGGTCCTTGTATGAAGGAAATTAGAGATCAATTTCATGTATGTTGTAGTTGCTTAAGCAACTGCATATGATATAACTTGAGCATCTATCAAAGCAGATTGTTCTTGAACCATTCATTGTTCTGAACTTTTGACTCTCTTCAACTGAGCTTCTCTGTTTCTCTGCTTGATCGAGGTATTGCAGGTAGTGCAAGTCTTGTTGCAGCTGCCAATGTGAAGTCTAGTCTTTTCCCATAATTTACAGTGGATCTGAATCTGGCTGGCTTCATCTTTGCAGAATGAAACCTGACTCAAGTCATCTACAGCTCACAAACATGTTTTCATGTTCAGTTCCTATGTGACATCCCATGCTTTAATGCAAGTCAGTCAGTTGCGATGTGCATATCTCTTTTGATTGAATCTGTACATTTGCATTCATAGCAGAATTGTGGTTGCAGATGGATTCAAAGTTTGGCAGCAGATTAGGAGAGTGCCTGGGTGAGCAGTGTGATCAGCATGCTCAGGATATTCAAGTTTGATATCAATGGCCCCTTATCCTGGTGAAGCAGGTGGCCTTGAGTTTTATCCTACACAGAATGCACTTGGGGAGATTTCCTAGTGCATTTGGGGGGCACCTTATATCCATGAATATAGAATATTACACCTGCTTAAGAGTGGGAGGGTGTAAGTAAATGTAAGATCCCTCCCACCCTTAAAGGAGTAAGTGTAAGAACCCTCCCTCTCCAACACCTCACGATTTACATAAGTTTATGTTTTTGATAATGTTAGCCTCATGCTTTATGAGAGATGAAGTCCATGGGTAATGGACATTTTGGGCCAGACTTTGCTACCACCTCCTCCTAGGCCTCTCCTATTTTGGGGATGCCCCGACTCTGGAGCTTTACCCTACACACATAACCCTTGAAGGCTATTTGTCAACTGATCTACTGTAGCTGTGAATGTTGAAAGGTAAACTTATACGAACAATTCACAAAAAAAAAACAAAGAATTTGAGAATAGAGTTTTAAAAAATATTTATTAACTTTCAAAATTTAACCTATTAATCAATAAAAGAGTAAATACTAATCCCAGGTAACTTACAATTAAGTAACAAAAAAAAACCCTACCAGAACTGCAGAGATATGGATGGGTGTGCTTAAGCAGGAGATGAAGCAAGTTAATTGGCATTGAAAGCACCTGCCAGGGCTTTGAACACGAGGACAGCAATCTCCTTGATGTGCTCAGGAGGTCCCATGTCGCCCACCGGTATATAAATGGCGGTCCATGTTGCGGCGGTGGTACCGGTAGCTGGTCCAGGGACGAACTTGAAGATGCCGCTGAAGTAGTGGTACCAGGGATCGCCTTCCAGCACCGTGTACCTAGTGTCTTGTTTGCTTCGTCGAAGAAATCCAATGCAATGCCCTAACATTTAGGTTCTTCCCTTCTATTTTGCTTGAATCAAGATTTTATTAATTTTGTATTGTTTTTTGTGTACTTTGCTACCAATTCATATGCCACCAACCTTTTGCTATTCCCTTACCTACATGTTTCTTTTATATACTATATGGTGCCCATAAAGCCCCCTACCAATTTCTTTCCAAATCAATCAATCCTTGTTGTAGTAACTTGACTTTTCAAGACAACACATCCCTTCTTACACCTAGAACCTCCTTTGCCTCTACCTCTAACAATTGTCACACATGGTTGATGTGCCTCCTACTACAATTGTTGCTCGTGAACATTCAAAGGGAAATTGCATATTTTGGACATTTTAAAGTTGTTCCCAAAGTCCTTTTTGGGGTTATTATAGAACTTGCAATTAATGAACTTAAGAAATAAAAAGGAAGTTTGAATCAGAGGTCAATAAGGTTTACTGAGATCATGGGGCAACAAGATTTTTGTGATTGAAGCATGTTTGTGTGAAGGACATGAATGCTATTATGTGACTGTGTGAACATGAGCAAATGAACATGAACAAGAAACAATATCTTTGGAATATTCAAGGGAATATTTTTTGACAAATTCATTTGATGTGGATTGAATATTTTTTGATATGTCCCAAGATGCCACAACGTCAAAATAATATTCTAATATTGTTTGATAGATGTGAACATTTTGACACATTAACCACATCATAGTGTACATGTGGAGTGCTTGGACTACTTGTAGAATTGGATTTTGTTTTTATAATGTGCTTGAATGATAGACGAACATTATATAAAGAAGGAATTCATTTTTACAAAACAAGCCTTGAATAACATTAAACATTTTTTGCCTCAACGGAACTATTGGGAGGACAACTTCAATATATAATTGAGAAATAAATCTAAATGACATATAGTGATCATTTCAAAAGATTGACAAATGTCATCACATGTAAGATCTTGTTTTGAATAGGATGTGACATGAATAAAGTTTAAAAAATTTAGTGATCAAGAGCTGTCATGATAAAATATATCACAAACCCAATAAATAGGAAAAAAATCTCATGCATATTACATTGTTAAGTGATTATTTAGATTAACAACAAGATTTTTTTGTTTAGTGAGTTTAAGGGACCTTGTGGAGGTGATTTATGACCACTACAATGACTTTTGAAAATAATGTCATTTTTATTATAAGAGATCTCATAAGCAATTAAATTGTTACATGAACTTCCTAAAAGTGACATTATTCAAATAATGGCTATCCACAACAAATCCATTACATTCCCACATTCAATAAGTCCACCATAATGTTGTGGCAAAAAATAGTAAAATATTCTTTGAACACATTGACTTTTTGGAACCAAATATTTTTGATCGATGAAAGTCTTGGAATAATAATGGGGGAAGTTTTTAAAATTGATTTAACTTCATTAATCATGAAACAATTGATAGAGGTGGAAATTTGTAAGATAGTACTGATATTTTTTCTTGATGAATGTCTTGGATATGTGATAAGGAAAGCTCAAAGGGACAAACAAAGTTATCACAACCCAAAATAATTTTTAAAAAATTTCATGCATATACACATCCATTGTTTCAATGTTGATTATGTCAGTATTGTTTGCATCTGAAATAAAAATTGTCCATCAACTATGCATAAACTATATATTTTACAATTTTTGTTCTTCCAAGTAAGCATCAAAAGACCACTACAACTATGTATAATGTGAATAAACAACATCCTTGTAAAATTTCAGTATTTCTAGACTTGTATTCACTTGTAAGGCAAAGGGAAATGGCAAGGGTAAATATAAAGTTCAAAATAGATCTTGGATAATGGGTGTCAATAAAAGAGTTGTAGGACTACAAGATTTATGCAATAGTAATTTAGATGTATATTCCCAAAATTTTGAATGGCTTGCAAAAAGCTCTTCGAGACAATCCACAACCAATGTAATTGACTAACCAAAACTACATCTACCACATTTTGGGAGGAAATTGGACCATTTTGGGGGGATCAAAAATCAAGGAAAAAAGCTATTGACCATGTAATTTGCAAGACATTACTAAAAAACAATTCAAAACTAGAAGATGCCACATAGAAGACCCATGTCCTTGTGTATAACAAATAATAAAACCCATTGGTGTTGGATGTGAGAATAGAGATGAGATGGAAAAGTAGACTAATTCGCCATATTTAGAAGGGCCTTCAAGGGAGTTCATGAATGAATAACAAAGTGCATCAAATGACACCATGCTTCTTGGAACAATTTTGATGATGAACCATTGCTAGTAAAAAAAAAAGGCTCATTTTAGTACATTCATAAAAGAGACCACCTATAGCAATGAAGACATAAAACAATGCAAGTTTTATCACATAAATATACAAGATTGAAATTTGAAAAGGTAGGGAGATTGTCACAACCCTAGCCTTGGGTTCACGACCAAGGCAAGGGCTTGCAAAGGTGCGGGCCAAGAGGGAAACCCGAGAGTGCAAGAGAGTGTGAGGGAATGAACCCTCACACTCCCAAGTGAGCTCCCACTTTGGCAATTTGACTCCCGACCACTAAAAGGTGGGAATCACCCTGATTTCCTTTTGTGTAAGTGGCGTGCAATATATTGTTGGAAAGATCTCGACGAGGGCTACAACGATTCTCCAAACCTCATTTAAATCAAAGGTTTGCATGCAAAGTTATGGGCCCCTAAAGTTGTGAAAGTCCCAACTGTGGGAATTTCAGGATTCCCACTTGGGAGTCTTAGGACAAAATGACATTTGGGTGCTAGTCACGTGGCCAGGCACAAAATATACTATAAGGGGGAAAGTGGTGACTTCCCCCAAGTTCGGGCCATGGTGAGTTTTGTGAGTCTGAATTTGCCCATGATTTGTCCTAGCACCAAAAATGCTCTAGCTATGCACTAACTAACTTGTTGTTTGGTTTTGTGCAGGTCTATGTGAGTGAGTGATTTCTTGTCATTCTTCCTAGTTCCATCCTGGAGCTTTAGCACGCCCCTATACCCGTAAAGTGCTGCGAACCAGGGAGCATGCTTGTCGCAACCCTAGCTTTGGGCTCGTGACCAAGGCCAAGGGGTTGCAAGGGTGCGGTCCAAGAGAAAGCCCAAGAGTCACATCACATACTCTCGGGAGTGTAGAAAAGTGTGAAGGAGTGAACCCTCACACTCCCAAGGCAACTCCCACTTTGGAAGGTGGAGTCCCGGTGGAGTCCTAAAATTTCAAAGAAGGATTTCAAGGGTCAAAACGCAATGGCTTGTGGCGTTCTTTATATCATTGGAAAGCTCTTAGAGCATAGATGTTTAAAATGGGCTCACATTACTCATTGGACATTTGAAATACAAGTTATGGCCAAAAGAAGGGCCGGGAGTCAAATTGCTAGTTTGACTCTCGACCAGGAAAAGTTGGGAATCGACTTAATTTATTTGTCTGTAGACAGCGTGCGACATACCGTTGGAAAATTCTCAACAAGGGCTACAACTTTGGTTTAGATTGCATCTTGACTACATCTCGATTCGAGGTCTGCTCGTAAAGTTATGGGGCTCCAAAGTCGTGGGAGTCCCAACTTGGGCGAAAAACCATTTGGATGTGGGCCCCGTGGAGAGGTGCAGAGTATATTATAAGAGGGAAGGTGGTGGCTTCCCCCGAGTCCGGGTTGTGGTGAGTCTTGTGTGTCCATGTTGCCCGTGGCTTGTCCTAGCACCAAAAATGCTCCAACTACACACTAACCACCTTGTGTGAGTGAATGAAGCTTGTCAACTCTTCCTAGTCCCATCTTGGAGCTCTAGCACGCCCTTCTACCCCTCAAAGTGTTGTGAGCCAAGGAATGTGCCTCGACTCTTCTTTCTTCCACTGTTTTATATTTGGACTCACATTTGAGTCTTTTAAGGAGTTGGGAGTGCGTCAGTACCCTAATTCTTTACTTTTCCATTGTTTTCACCTCAGACTCACATTTAAATCTGTTAAGGAACTTGGGAGTGCATTAGAGATGCTAGAAAATGCATTGTCTTGGTTTGGACTTGAAAAGAAGGGCTAATTTGGAATTGAAAATTATTTGTTAAAGAAGAAAAAGAGCGTACCCCACATTTTTTATAGTATTTTATGTGATGGTGGATTAATGTTCTGGTTGGGTTTGTAGATTAACATGTCACATCATCCATTGATGGGGAATATCAAGTCAAAAACTCCGAGAAATTCATAATACAAGGATGTGAGTATCAATTGTGCAAATGATTATGCGAAAACAAAAAGCGATGAGTTCTTCATTTCATCATAAAACCCAAAATATTTGGCTATGAATGAAGGTGAAATAAACCACGCAAATGTTATTGGAAGATATGGACCATGCACATAGTAAATATGTAATTGCAATGAAACAACTAACAATTGATTTTTGAGATAAGTTAACCATGTTGACAATGACATTGAAAAGAACACAAATAGGGAAACATGAAATGAAAAAATCCAAAAGCAAAAATAAATAAACATAATTTTTGCCTTATGTGTAAAAAGTTATGTACTATGAAAGAGCTGATGTTATGGACACGTGTTTTGTTTGAAAAGGATTTCATTGCATAGATGGATAGAACCATAATGTGTTGAAACTAGTTTGTATACTTGATATAGCTAGTTTAAAGGACTCAAAATGACATTTACATAATATTCAAATTATTTTTCAATATTTTTATTAATTTAACAAGACATCATATTATCTATTGGCATACAACAATCCACTATAACTATAATAATGTAAAATATTAAAAAAATCCAAAGTTGTCCATTATAGGACCCTTCAAATATAGGTCATTCTTTTTAGGTACCCCAATCATGAATACACCCATAATTCCAAGTTTTGGATACATGATGTGACATCAAAATTTCCTTTAAAATAGATTGAATGCAGTGTTGTCTGTGGGATCCCTTGTTTTGAAATGTGAAAAATGGAGATTTGAATTATGCACGATAATTTGGATGTTTCAGTGAAAAAAAAGGTTGTATACGAAAGTTTGGTGAACAAAAGTTCAAAATCATCACATAAAGCCAAAGGATTAAATAAGTATCTATGATCCATATCAGTTTCATCCTAATTAGTTAGTTTGATGCACAATAATTTATAGTATAGATAACCAAGATCTATGTTCATTCATGTAGTCCTTCAACTAAAATATTTGTATTCTACATTTCACGCCATTCATACTTGCTAGGATTTTTCTAAATCACAAATTTGAATGTAGGAAAAAAACCTTTTTTATCCTTTTAGAATTTTGTGTACCTTGACACCTACTTGCCTTGCAAAAGTGTATCTCAAATCTCAAAAGGGTTTTAAGACACAAATTGTCTCTTCCTTTATGTAAAGCACTTGGTGAAATTCGCTTGTGTATTTTGAAAGCACATTATATTCATGAATAACCCTTGTAGAGAAGAGGAGAGATTTTTCATGTATTCCTTAAGAGTGGGAAATATTTAATGCATATTTGCAAGAGTAAGATCCCATTCATTCCTAACTACCATGTGCAATTTTCCTCCAATCCTACATCTCATCATTTACCTATGTTTAAATTTATGATCACTTCATCTTGTGCTTTACAATGAGTAAATCCATGAGTGGGAGACATTTCAAAAATGTGAGGTGGAATTCAACTAGAACTTAATCTTGGGCCCTCTATTTTCATGATGCTAATATCCTAGGCATTTACTTTATAAGGAAAACTTGACCATTACTTCTTAGTGTAGTTGGAGGGCAATTTACATGGGGGGATGTTAAATGGTGAGCATGAGCATATGAGCAAAAACGAATCTTTTTTGGAATATTTTACTAACGTCAAAGGAATATTGGAAGGATATTCCTTGACACATGGCAAAAATATATCATGATTTTGCCACATGTACATGGATGAATGATAATTATGGATGAAAATGATTGATGAAACATATTAATGGATGAAAAATTCAAATGGATGAACAAAACTTCACAACCAAGAGTTATGTGCCAATGTAAACTATAACCTTTTCACAACCAAGAGGTTTGTGTTAACAAAAACATTACTTGTTCATCTCCAAGAGGTATGTTCCCATTGGGAATTGAAAGAATATGAAGTTGCACATTTCAATACCATTTCACACTGTTTTTTATTTAAATTCAGTCTATCAAACCTCTTACATTTAAAGTCATTTTTGCCACTTGAAGAAAAAAACTACATTCTTTTCCCCATTTCCACTTGAACTTACTAGCTCCAACTTTTCTACAGCTACCATCCATTTGCAATTGTTACACATTTATTTTACAATGGCAAAATGAAAATCTATAGGAATGGTCACACCAAACACTTTGAATACTTACAATTGAATACACATTAATCTCAAGCATACTAGATAAAATATGTGAAATGACAACAAAACCTTTGGAATATCCAAAAGATCCAACTTTGCTAAACCCCCGAAAGAATTTACTAGAAATCAAAACATGGGGAATAAGTTGGGAAAGGATAATTGACAAAACAATTGAATGGGCAACATGGCAATGGGCAAATGGAAAAGTTGACAAATAAAGTCTTGCATTGCTCAAAGAAATTATAAACATATCGAAGGAGGATATGGAAGACTACCACTAGGTGATGTTTACACATGCCATGGAATTCTTTCAAGACATGCAAGTTTAAAAAAACTAATTCCATAACATTTTTTCACAAGTTTATTGCAAGATTTGTCGACAAAAGACTTGGTTTCATTTGGCAACCTTTTATCAATAGAATTTATGAAACCCAATAGACAACTCTATACATTTCTAGGCAAGTGAGCTTGGGTGCCACAAGATTTTAAAAAAAAGTATTAAAACAACCTGTGAATCACTAGATGATAGGCCTTGCACTAAAACCATGAGATGTCTACAATTGTAAAAAAAAAGACATCCCAAAAATTGATGAAGAAACCAAAATACCATTCTTTGCAATATTTTTTGGTTCATTAGACATTTTGATATGAACTAGAGTTCAAATTGGAAAAGGAGATTTTGCTTCCTTAAAAATTAAAGAATTCTTGAAGAATTCTTAATTTTTGAAGATCCAAAGAATCCTAATACATAGACTAAAAGATTTTATCCTCCAACCTAATAGTATTAATTCACATACTTCATTGCATTACTCAATATTACCATCTCAATTGGTTTTTTGATAATCAACGCAAATAGATCATTGATTACTAGCAAGCTACCACTTACAATTCTATGCATGAGATAAACACATTATTGCATTCAATCTTGGACACAATTTTTGAGCCAAAAGAACAACCATGACAAATTCCTCAAGATGATAGTTGATTTGACCTTTTATGTAGACTATTAGAAATAATGAAATGAAGCATTTTACAAAAGGACAAGTGGGTAAATAGGAAAAACCAAATAACAAATTCTATATTGCCAAAAAAAGCCCAAGGTGAAACCTCTACTTTATAGAAAAGGAAATAAGATTAAACAAAAAGAACGACAAATAACATCTAATCCGAAAAAAATGAACTCCTAGTACTTGGCACATTCTGAAACATCTTACATCAATTAAACTCAGAAATGAAATATCTATTATGATTGTTGACATAAAAATTCATTAATCAAATCCTAGAATTTCAATAATTGAAAACATAAATGTTCACAACCCATATAGTAAGACAAATGTTAGAAAATGATTAATTCAAAATGGATAATAACCTTTTTAAAGGTTGTTTGTAATGAAAAAGAGGCACAATGGATGTAGATTGCATTTCATTGCAAGGGTAGGTTTCAACTTGTGAAAATGCCTATTAGAACTCCTCGAGACTTAAATCTGTATCTAGTAGTGGATCATAGCACTAAAAGAAAACTGTGTATTTTCGACTAGTGTTTGTAACTAAATTTAGTCACAAAAGACATTTTGCAACTAAAACCCCTATAGTCGCCTAAAACAAGTCGCATGTGATAAATTAGTTGCAAATGACAAAATGTATTGTATGAAAAAAAAGTTAACAAATACATTTAATCCTTTGACTACATTGTATACGTATTGTCACATACAATTAAGATGCAACTATTTTGGTAACAAATTAAGGGCAAATGATGTGTTGCCACTTGTTTTAATATTTGATTATTTAAAATATTATTAATATTATTTTGAAATAATCTAGGACGTTCAATTTTAATACTTGGATGATCTTGTATTATGACATGTGGCGCAATGTAAGTATGCCACGCGGCATTAAAATATTAATTTTAAGTTGGTAGGTACCTAGGTAGATACACAAATATGTGCCTACAAACCTAGGTTACATACCAACCTACCTATTTAGGTTTAAAAAATAAATAGGTAGGTTCTACTTTCCTAGGTTAAATACCTACTAATATAGGTAGGTACTTAGGTAGGTAGGTACATAGGTCAACCTAGGTGGGAAGGTCAAACTAAGTACCTACCTAGCTAGGTGAATAAGTAGGTTGGGAAGGTATGCATTTTAAAAATGTGCATAATTTGTTTTTTTTGTTGGGTTGACCTTTTTTATTAGTTCATCCCATGTGCACAAAGTTCTTAATGTGAAATTGGATGACCACACCCCTTTGTTTATATAGTGTTCAAAATAGGAATGAAGAACAAACAATATGGGATAAGTTTTGAAGTTCCAATTTCCACACAAACTAAGTTGTAATTCCAAAACTTTCTTCATGCCTTACTTTCTTAATTTTTAGATTTCTAAACAATTCAAGTGCTGGATAATTAGATAATCATTTAATTAATAATGATTAAATTTACATGAATTTAAATTATAAATTACATACTACAAATATTTAGTATTCAGTATCAATTAATTAAATAAACAATAGATTCTTAATATTTAATAAACTAACTATGTAGTAACTCACAAATTATTAATAAATAACTCTCAAATAATTAAATATCTAAGATATTTAAAAAAAATTTATTACTTTTAAAAATTTGTTCAAATTATATATAATATAATTAATGTAAAAATAATTTAATGATTATAATTTTAAAAATAACTAATTTAAATATTTATGTTAAAATTATAAGTAATGGATTAATAATTATTATTAGAAAGTGAATTTTGATACGAATTTTTTAATAAAAAAAATCAATTAATTACATTACTTATTGTATAATTACATTTAGTTTGTAAAAAAAATTATAGGTCAAGTAATTTTTTTCTTTTGTTAATTATTAACTATAAATAAAATAATTTACTAAACATAATATTAATTTTCATAATTACTTTACAATTACTCTAAAAATCATAGATGATTAATCACAGAATTTAAAAATTATAAATTATAATTCGTGAAATTAAAATCAATAAAATAATTATTTTAACTACACTATAGGTTTTCCAAAGTTTTAATTGAGGTTTGAAGATATAAATTACAGAATGTGAATAATTATGTTCAATTAGAAAATAATTATGCACATACTAATTAATTTTTATATAAAGTAATTGCAATGATTTTAAAGTAATGTCACATTAATTACATTAATTAATTTCTTCTAATAGAAAAATATAAATTTAAAAAATATACAAATCTATGTTACAACAATTATTATTATGTGTAACTAAGGTTTAATAAAAATAATCATTTATAATTATTTATAAAAACGATATACTATGGATAACATTACTAGAAAAAATCCTTAAAGGTCAATCAATAATTTTTTGAATTATAATATAAATTTAAGATTCCAAAATACTAATTCAGAATTTAAATATCAAATTCTAGATCGAATAAGTTTTTTGAAGTTAAATAATAAATTTCAGAATTGAAATGTCAATTTTTAAATTAAAATAATAATATTCAAAATTAAAATGTCCATTTTAAGACTCAATTAATAATTTTCTGAATTGAAATATTAATTTCAATAATCCAAAATAATAATTTAGAATTTTATTTTTTATTTTCAAGTCAAATAATTTTTTAAAATTTAGATTTAGAGCTTCGAAATTCAAATATCAAATTTCAAGTTCAAATAAAAGTATTTAAAATCAAAATGTCGATTTTTAAACTCAATATTGTTTTTTGAATTGAAATACTAATTTTTAGATTTGAAAATAATAATGTACGAATCAAATATTAATTTTTAGATCAAATAAGTTTTTTGAATTTAAATAAAAATTTCCAGAATTGAATTGTCAATTTTCAGAGTCAAATAATTAAAAATATTCAAAATTGAAATGTCCATTTTTAGACTCAATTAATAATTTTCAGACTGGAAGTATAAATTATGAGAATCCAAAATAATAATTTGGAATTAAAGTTTCAGGTTCAAATCAAATGATTATTTAAAAATTTAAATGAAAACATTTCAGAGTTGAAATATAAATTTTAATATTTAAATTAAAATATTTAAAATTAAAATGTCATTTTTTACAATCAATTATAATTTTTTGAATTGAAATACTAATTTTGGATTCGAAAATATTAGTGTAGAATTCAAATATCAAATTTTAAATCAAATAAGCCTTTTTAAATTTAAATTGAAAATATCATGTTCAAATCCAAAATCTAAAATTCAAATAATTGAAATAACAATTTTCAGATTTGAATAAAAAATTCAAAGGTCAAATATTAATTTTGAGATTCATTGTATGAATAGTATAAATACGTATGCATATTATATATGATTTTAGCACATACATTAAAATACACCCCTATGTCAATGTAGAATACCTTTAGGATGTAACTAATTTGGTGATAATGGGACATATCAACCTATTAATGGATGAAAATAAATGTAAAATCAATCCAACCAATAAGATGAAATTTTTAATAGTTGCATCGTAATTGTGAGAATGACCAAAATAGTTGAAATTTGATCTTGTAGTTGCAATATTCCCAAATTTAATCGCAAATGACTACAAGTCGCATGTAGTCGTAAATGGACTGGTTACATTTTGGCTGATTTCTACTAGTGTAGATAGATGAAAATGATAGATGCAGACTACAATGTTTGAATGGGATATTAGGAATTGAAAAATAAAGTTCAAGAATACAAAGTCTATGTCATAGTGATACAAATGTTCAATTCGAATTTTGTGAACAACTTGTGACAAGCCCCTGGAGTTAATCCGTGGCCAGCCAAACCAACAAATTATAAATATAGGACCTATTTATTATGCCAAGCATAATATCTATCAGGGACAAACAAAGCAGACCAATATCCATTGGTAGAAACGTCAAACAAGAAATGGCCAAAAAATGAAAGTGATCCATAAGACGATGAGTATGAGTTGCTGATTTTAGAATACGATGTAAACCAGGACACATTATTCAAACAGAAAGAAGGAACACCACGATAGGAAGAGGAACCAAGAACACCATCGCAATTGACATCTAAAGAAGGAGAAGACTCAAAAAGTGAGGATGAAGAATCTTTTGGGTCATGTAGCGAAGTCATTGTCGATTCATGGCATTGAACGAAAGGAGGGTCACCATCATATGTCCAAGACCGTAGGAACACACACAAGTGAAGATTGTCGACAAGGATGTAAGCAACCCATTTTTCATCAAAATTTGAAAATGTAGAGCAAAAGCACATGACATTGTTGATAAGAAGAAGTTAGAGTTGATTGGTCTTGTTTCATGATATTAACTATTAATCAGAAGAAAGTTGATTGATCTTGCTTCATGATATTAACTATCAGTCAAAAGAAACAATCAATTCATGAAATTGAAGAACATACTTATACAGATGCTTGTAGTGACGAGTATTACAATCGTTCAAAGACACTAGAAACAAAAAAATGAAGGTGGTGTGGATGTTGATGGTTTGAATGGAGTTTATGGGAGATGTAATTTCAAACTGATTGAAATAGTCATAGAGAGGATCAATGTGAAAATAGAATACCCATGTGTAAGAATGTTGAAAAATAAATGCAACAACAAAGAGTCTAAATTTCCATTGATTCTTAAAATGTTTGAAAGTGAAAGTGACCTGGTAGATTACAATGTGTTCCCTGAAGATTACGATGAATATAATGTAACAAAAACATTTGATTAAAAAGATGAGATGCATTGAAAGATGGAAATTTGCAATGAAAAAAAAAGAAGTTATGAGAGTTCAAGTGTATTTTCTAAAAACTTAAAATGCATGGAATTTTTTTGTAAATAAAATAATTGAAAGTGACTATGACTAAAACTTCTTCCTCATGACAAATAAGTGGGTCTAGTTGATAATATAGTCTAGAGTCCATATAAAGTCTAGTCCATAGTTTGGTGAATGAGTTGGTATTTTGAATAAGGAAGATGATCGATCTAACATAGTCATTACAAATTTGCAAAAAACAGCCCTATGTTGGATTGAGAACAATAATGGTTGATATTATAATAATGGAAAATTTGTAGTGTTGTGTGGATTTTTGTTGCACATATTTCATGTAGATATTTGATGGAAAATGTGTAGTGTTGTATAGGTATGTGTTGCACATACAAGATGTAGAAAGAAATCAAAGAACTATTTTATTATACCAACTAGAGTGCTTAAAAGTATCAATTGCTATTGACTACAAGCCCTAGATTTAGTAAGATTTTGCATTACAAACAATTGAATTGAATGCAATGTTTGGAAGCTTATGAAATCACTCAAATTAACAATAGGTGTAATTCCAATTTGTATTGGAAATAATGAACATTGGAGGCTTGTAATGAAGTTTTTAGATTCAGTTGGGTAACATATAGCTCTAAAATGATAGTTGAGTAACCATAATGATGACAAAGAGAACTATATTTCGTTCAATGGATAATTGGATTCAATCATATATCAACTTTATGATCTCGCAAAGAAATGATGACACTAACAAAAGGCTAGCAATAAGCAAGCAAATGCAATTACATAGAATAAAATAACACAAAGGAAGACAAAAGATATATCAAGTTTTATTTTGAATGAAAATTTGTCATTGAGTTGGTTAGAAAACTAGATCAATTTGTCCTAAAGAAGAGGGAAAATGGTAATTACACTTGGATTCCAGTATATGACATCAATGAAAACATTAGTTTCATAGTGTGATTACAATAGTGAAAAAACACACATCATTGCATCATGCAGGATGAATGGTGTGTGAACCAATAATAGTTTTTTGTTGGGTTTCAATTTTCATGTTGATTCAATTATGTCTATAATCAGGGTCATAGAAGGGCCTTGGGAGTGGAATGATTAATAAAATCATTCTTACTATTATTCGTACATTGAAATTTTTTTTGAAAAATTTAAATGTTGTAGTGGGGGAAATTGATATTTTTTCTAATAATTAAACAAACATAAAATGTAACAATAAAATAGAAAAAAATTTACATTTTGTGATGATTTAATAAATTTTGCCTATAAGAAGAAATGGCCCAAGTATGTCATTTACCAAATTCAGATATAATTAAGAAATTAACTTAATTAGTGATTAAATATGTTGATGACAACAATATGATTGTCAATAAAATTGACAAATAAATATATATTTAGAGGGATGCCCATTTTCATTTAAAATGAGCACATAAATATCTTCAAATTTATTACTTAAATATTACAGCTGTTTGAGATTAATTATAAGTTCAAGTTTAGTTATAAATTTCCTTTCAATGATATGTGCCTTTATCAAATAGTGGGATTTGATGTTAAAAAATGTGTTCTTAGTATCGTTGCTGTTGACTATAATAGGGGGTTAAAAAAAACATGAAATACATAAAATTCAATAAATGAATTAAATAAAAAGAAATGTAATTATTTTTTTAAAATACAATTTAAATAGTGGATGAAAAATATACTTTGGCCCATATGGTTGGCACTGACCATAGGGGGGAATTGAAAAAAAAAAAAAATTGATTAAAAAAATTATTTCTGATAAAAATTATTTATAATTTATAACTAATATTTATTGATGTAAAAGGAAACAGTTATCGTAGACTTTCAACATTTGAATTACTAAAATTGAAGGGAAGGAGTGATACAAATCCTATAAAGCAATGGTATATGGGGGGGGGAAAAAAATTTAAAAAAATGTGTTTAAAAAAATGAACAACATTTGTTGTTCCCTATGGTCAGCAACAACCATAAGGAGAGGGAAAATAGTAAATCTGAAATTATTTACTTACAAAATAATTGAATTTTTATGTTGTAAATTTTTTTTTAATTTTTTTTAATTTTTATGAATATGGAATTAATAGTTTTGATCCTATTTCAACATTGGAAGGAATGAATTGGAAGGAACAGAGTTCTAAGAAAAAAGAAACAATGATATGAATGAAAAAAATTGAATTTGTGTTTGGAAAATGTGGGACAAAAAATGATCAAGATATTATGCCCCTTAAGGTTGGGCATGTTTTCAATTGAAAGGGAAAAAATGGGCTCTGAAATTGTTTTCTTTGATTCAAATGCAAAATTGATCAAAACATATATCTTTCATTGAGGTATTGTTTAGTCTCATTCTTCCAAACTTTATAAATGATTTAGAATATATAAAAGAAAATAAGTATCGAAATTCAATAATATCAAATCAATTTGTTCATTGAGAGGATGATGGAATAAAATCATTGGAATAATTTTATTGCACAACAACAAGAACTTGAATAGAATTCATACGAAAAACACCAAATAGCACAAATTTAAACTTGACAAAAAATTCCAAATACAACATAAATTGTGAAGGAGATGTTACTCCAAACATTTTATTACCTCGTCATCAATAAGGTTTAAAACACCATGGTCATACAATATCTTGCTCCTAAAGAATTTTGGAAAAGGTAGTGAGGGCATGTGTTGAGCAACGTCCTTAGCATATCCTAACAAATAATTGTTCGAAAGGGGGCTTGAAAAGAAGTCCCTCAAAGGCATAAATCGATAATGATTAGGCTGGATATCTCTACACAAAACATAGAACATTAACGTGAAATGAGAGGTAGAATAACTATGAAAGACATAATCAATAATGATTAATGTCAACTTATTCACAATCAAGATTGACTCAAGTTCTCTTTTTAGGCGGTGAATCTAGGTAAGGTTGAGAAGAAAAACCAAGCTCCAAATCAGGTTTAGACTTCTCCAAAAGAGGTTTCACAACCTCTTCATATACATCATTACTAGGTTCCAACACAAAAACATCGTGACCAATAGATTGACATGTTCATATGCAATTCCATACCAAACGATCAAAGAAAATAATATTTTAATCATCAAAAAAACATAGACTGATGTTTTAAGCTTCTAGAGAAAAGTCAAGATGACATACTAGTCGATGAAATCATGGTGACTACTAAAGAACTAGGGGTGTTACATAGGTGAATAAAAGCCTTTAATGTGGACACATGCATTCCTTGACCTCCTCTAAATAGTATACCTCTTCTTGATTTCTCCATTATATCAGTGTTTATGTATTTGACAAAATATCATCCTCATTCATAGGAACACCAGGCCTCACCATTTGTGGGTGACTTTCTTGAAATTGGAATCCACCCATTTGGCAAACAAGAAAAGTAACTTAGTTTAATCAAGTCTACAAGATAGTGAATGAGAAGAGTTAACCCAATATGATTCCATGGAATGATAGGTAATGTAAATACAATGTAGTAGGGGAATCACCATTTTGCCCTTGATTCTGCAGTTCATCCATGGTAAAGAATTTATGACTGCCCACTTGAATTGAATCTCATAGCCATTCATGTCTAAGGACTTGATTTCCTTGAGGACACAAAGGTCAAAAGGTCATCATCATGGAAAATAAGAACTATGCCATTCCTTTCCATGTATTTGTTGGCGAAACCAAATATCATGTACACATAGTTATTTATGTGATGATTCAAGGAGGGGATAGTAGTGGGAGGTATTGAGACAAGAAGGATTGGCAAGTTTGAAGGAACTTCGACAATGAGGAGAACATGCTTGCTAGTCGTAAAATCTTGCAAAGTAGAAGGAAAATTGTTAGTAACCTCCAGAACAATGTTAATCAAGTGAAATGGACATAAAAAGTTTCCTATTCAAACTATGAAAACATCATATTGAGTTTGTCAAATTGAGCGAGCCATGAGCTAGAAGAAACCCTTACCACCACCATGTTTAGCCATGAAATATTGTAAGCTTTAATAAATAGATGCAAGAAGGAATCGTCGTTATTCAAGAGTTTGATGGGATTTTGAAAAAGATCCAAATTGGATTTGCGTCAACATTCAAGAATCGCCTCCTCTGGTGGACAATTCAAGACTATAGACTTTTTATGTTTGGAACTGCCTCCTCCTGTTTTAGATCCTCTTCATTTCATTTATCACTTGAAGGTCCAAGAAAATTTGTCCTTGGTCTTCCTCAACTTTTGGCACTTTGGCTCCTTTTCCAACCCCAAAAATTAAAATCAATTGAAATGGGCTTGTCAAGATGTGTGTCTTCAAAATTATCCCTTAACGCGTGTTTTGATTTTGGGGTATTGTTAGTTGGGCAATCTAAGTACCACCCACAAGATGCCATGTGGCCAATCAACCACTCTTCTAAAAGATCCTTCTTGTACATGGTCCTTTTTCTTTTAGGATCACACTAGATCCTAAGAAGCAGAAGCAGGTTGTGAATTGCCTCCTTTGCAACTAAAACATGGGAAAAATACCTATAGCAAGGGAATGGGGTTAAATGAGTAGAATATTGATATTGAAACCAAACACAAAATTAGGTTGGAACATGGAAAGGAGGGTGTCTTTTACCTATAAATCATTCATTTTAGAATTTCTTCACCACTAGTTTGTTGTTGTTAAGTCTTGATTTTTAGGAGTGCACCCTTCAACTTGAATTCATGATAAAATAGATACTCCCATAATTCAACTTTCTAGTGACTTGTGAACTTCTTAAGACTTTGAATCTTGACACTCTTGAAGATAGACACACCAAGGTTTGTGATTGTGCTATTAAAAAGTTTTTTGGCTTCCACTTCCAACTACAATGAGAACACAAATGCAAAGCCATTAGTAAGAACGCCCAATGAAAAAATGTAAAGAGAATATCAATGTACAATCAAGATGAATAAATAGGGTACTTGAAACCAAAATGTTGCCTTGTGAAGCCATTTTTCAAAAATGGCATTCGATAATTCAAACTTGGGAAATTTGTGAGCTTCTTTCAAAACCGAGGATTGGTTCCATTGCTTGAGCCAAGAAACCTTCTGCTTGTTGTTCACTTGCAAAGAAACAAGTAGCTGCATTTTTTCAATCATCATTTTTGGGTTAGGATTCATGTTGTAATGAACTCATACTTGTTGGAGAATTTTAGGGCCAAGTGCTAGGTCACAAACGAGTAATCTCTTATGGAACATTGTCATGTGTTCCTTTTGAACATTCTCCATTGCCTTATTACTTAACGAAGCCAATGTTTCTAGGTCTCGCAAAATGGGATTTGGAACATCTGCATAATACAAACAATGCGTTGTGTCAACAATAGCCACAAGTTCCCTCTATAGAAAAACATTTAACTCAAAATCAAATGCAACTATTCTAGAGAATGGGGTTAATCTAAAAAAAGATTTTGAAGTTTACCTTATACATAAACTCAAAAAATGCATCTTGCATGAGGTTATACCAAGTCTTTTTTATTTTATTCCCACATTGCTTGTACTGGACATTTGGAATGATTTCAAATTTGTGGAATGGAATCATTTTGATGGATTGAATGTGGAAGAAATCATGAACAAGTGAGGGCTTCATGTGGTCCATTTCAATGGACATACAAAAAAATAAAAATGTTAAATATTAACAAGGCACCGTTTGACATTTGTGGAAAATCGAATAGACATTAACAATGGAAATTCACTTGTTTATGTCAGTCATAGCTATAAGCAATTTGACTAGGCCATTTATTGTGTCAAAACAAATGAATCAACCTTGATGTGCCATTCAAGCTTGTTGGGATGGTTCGCATCGATGTATGGTCACTAAGCCTAAAGGGGATGATTGTTGTCCCAAACGTGAAACATCATTTTTGATACTCAATAGAGATGCAAATCCTCAACCAGGAATTTTTCAAATTTGGCATTCTTCTCTTTCCAAAGAAAACCCCAAGTATCAAAATAATTGCACACATATTCTTCCTCACCTTGCTAGTTTGTTGAGGAAACATAAAATGTCCTCTCACCTTCTCAATAACTCATGAAGAATGCAATCTCCATCTTGAGCACATTGATTTTCAATGCCAGCCTGACAATCAACATGGTGAGGAGTCGACATAAAGGGCTATTCATCCTCACTTTATTCTTCATGAAGATTATGTACTTGTCCAGAACCTCCAAAGTATTCAACTTATTCTAACATTGAATTACATCTATGGTCGTTTGGCAACTTGATTCCCCCTATGGTTACACAAATGAAAGATAGTTAGTTAGTTACAAGAACAACTCTATCCATTACAAACAAAAAAAAGATATTGACAATGCGAGAAAATGAAAAAAAAAGAGATACTATCCAAGGAGGTTATACTTCGAAGGGAATGTTTTTGAACATTTGGCCTTATAATTGGTGTTGACCATTGAAAAAAAACTTTTCAATTGTAAAATAATAATTTATACTAGTGACAAAACTTTCTATAGTTGGTGTTGATTATGAAAATTTTGATGGTAAAGGATGCAAATAGATGATAGAGAACATCTAAGGGAAGACAAATGATATCCTGTATGGATTCGAGAGGATTTTCCTTTATAATCAGCACTAGCTATAGGGTGAAAGGGTTATGAAGTGGAACCCACAAGAAGTTTGCAACTCAAACAATGCAAAAAAAACTTCAAAAGATGATTGATTTTGTTAAGAAACCTTATAGTCGATGGCAACTACAAGCATGGAAGATAGAAAATTTACATACCGTGGAATTTCAAAATTAGATCTACCTCAACTCAATCTACTCATTTGCATTTTACATATGGTTTTTAGATATGGTTAATACCAATTGTAATCGTTAAACAAAACTTAGGGAAAGTTGGATATATAACTTTTCAAGAACAAAATCAAGCTTCCCCTACATTTGGTGCCAACCATAAAAGTGAAGAGCATTTTCTAAAAGCATAATGGCTTTTTACATAAATTCAAAAATGGAATTTGAAAACTCACCTCCTTTGGATTTGTTGAAGCCAAGTTTCCCAACACAATAGTCCAGTCTACTTGCGACTCTTGCTCCATATCTACTTGTAAATATACTCTTCCACAAATCATTTCATTATTTTATGCCTGACAGTGAATGATAGATTTCAATGGAGGTCGAAACATAAATCATGGTACTTGAATGCCTGTTCATTTTTATGATCATTTCAACCTAGTTGGAATTCCTAGAAATTTACCTTTCTAAATTGCAAAATCTTAATTATTGAATCAAAATCCAACCCCTAGAATCCTTCCTTTAAGATACAAAATTTAAAGTAAAATTGTAATCAATATGTTACAAAAGTTGAAAGCAACTAAAATTGAACAGAAATTATACCTTTTCTTGAGTGTCCTTAAAAGTCGATTCCACACCTTTCTGCTTAATGTTGTGTGTTTCTTGTTTATTCAAGAACATTTCCTTGCTATCAAACTCTCATCTACTAATGCAAATAAATATATTTTGGTTTTTCTCTCTACTACTAGAACAAGGAGTCATATGAACAAGGAGTCATATGATGAGTGGAATAGATTGTAGGAATTCAAGATAAAATATTTTTTGCACAATCTTAACTTCACAACTCAGACATATCACTTCATTCACCTCTTCCACTAATTTTTCCTCGTGAGGCATCCCAATGCCTTGCATAAAAAGAATAATCTTGTGCAAAAAAATGACAATGGAGATCCCTATGCTAGGGATAAAGGGTCATAATGCTCAGCAAGAAATGATTTTAGCCATTGTTGAAAATTCCACCCTTGCCTAGGAGCAAGCTTGGTAATCACCGAAACTACTTTACAAGTTTGTCGGGGAGTGACGTTAGCCATTGCCGAGACCTCTTTGGAACCTCATGCTGAAGGAGGCTTCAACCATTTGGGGGAGGTCTTGGTGATGGCCAAGGTGCCTCCCCAGGAGCCCATCGGGGTGGGACCTTGACCATTGTTGAGACCTCCTTAGAAGTTCATGGTGGGGGGAGGTCTCAATGATGGCTAAGGTCCCTCCTTGCGAGTCCATCAAGGAGGAACTTCAACCATTGTCGAAACCTCCCTTAAAGTTCATGGCAAAGGGAGGTTTTGGTGATGGTCAAGGTCCATCCCCACAAGCCCGTCAAGGAGGGACCTCGACCATTGCCAAAACCTCCCCACAAGCCCAATCGGGAGGAACCTCGACAATCATTGAGACCACCCAAACATCCTAGTTGGGGGTGGATTTTAACCATCATTGAAACATGCCGGTGAGCTTTCTTGGTGGTAGAAAAGGAATGGAGAGGAGCTCCTTCAAGCTATCGAGTGCCATTGTTTTTTTGTGCTTTGGCTTGAGTTTATTAGAGCTCCTCAAAACAAACACTTAAAATATGATTTTTTTAAAAAAAGCTTGAAATTGAAGGAAGGGAAAAGAAAAGAGCTTACCTCTTAGCTTGTTGTAGTGTGCGACAAAGTGACTTCAATCTAAAAATGAATAAGAATCACATCTTATACATTTTAAAACCCTAAAAATTTACTTTTTGTGAAAAATGAAATCTAAATAATTGAGAAGTTAACATTTTTCTTACCTCTTCTTTTATTTCTTCCTGATGCTATAGTATGAGATTCCTCCTCGCTTCTACCATTGCCTTTCCTTTTATTTGTTGTTTCAAGTTTATCCAATGAAAAGATTGTTGTCACCTATTCACTTTGGGCTTCAACATTGTTTCTTTCTGTTTTTGCATTTGAGGAATGAGATCATGCATTATATCAAGAGGCCTTCTTGCAATTAATTTTTTTATTAACTCTTCAAATATTACTTTTATTTCAGATTCACAACTTCAAAATTATTTTTACCATCATAAATAAAAGCACTCATAATTTATTATTGACCTACTATTACAAAATATACACTCTCTATAACATTGTTTTGTCATACTAAGGAAATGTACAATAATTATGGCCATTATTTTGTAAATAGTCACTAAAGAATTAATCCATTGGTTGTAGCTTTTTTCATTTTTTTAGATAGTTTTTCCATATTCTCGTAATTGATTAATGTCTGGAAAATCCAACACACCTAACACCTAATATTGTGTAATTTTGTAAATTTTGCCATGATATAGTTTGAATGGCCATTGGTTGTTTACGTAGGTGTTTGTGTTGGGGAAACTAGTTTTGCAAGGTTTGTTTTGGGAAAAATGTTGAACAAATGTTTAAAATAAAATATCAAGCCAAAAAAAATTATTTCAAGGTTTTTTTATTACCAATGTCATAAATAATACATTCAAGATTTCCAGTGCATTTTTTCGAATTTACTTCATGACTAAAAAAAATAATGTTGTTTCCATAATTATAATGGTAAAAGATTGCAGTTCATAGAAATTTTAAGACGTTTTAATCTCTAAGTCAATGTTTTCTTTTCTCACCCCAATTTCATGAATTTATAGTATGTTTATAATTTGTTCCACCCAAGAAATTTATTAATCCATAAATGATAGTGTTAATTTGTTTTTGTCCCAACATTTGTATCTTTTATTTACATTAATAAATCAAAATCGGTTTAGTCTTCACATTCACTAGATTTATTTGTCTCATTTAAATATGTGCCGCAAATTATTTATCTTTAATAAAAATATAATCGACTCAATATTGGTTGCCAAATCGAAAGCCCTAGACCTTAAAGCCAAATCAAATGGTATCCCTATTTTTAACCATGCTTGGTGATCCCAATGAATTAAGTTAATCAAATTAAATTAATGTTTAATGATCCCAAGGTTTGATTAGTGGCTAAATTATGGTCTAATAATGAACAAGACAACACTACCTTTAACATCTTATGAACTTTAATTATTGACTTTCAGTAACTTTGACTATAGTAAATATGTACCATTAACCATAGATATTGATGGGCCATGGTTTGGCAATTAGATTATGGTCTAATAATGAACAAGACATTAATATCCTTGGCATTTCATGAATTTTAGTTATGCATTTCATGCTTACACCTGAACCTTAAATATCTCAACCTAAATTTGAATATATTAATACATAAACCTTAAATTTTTTTCCACTATTTAACCATTATTTTCATTTTCACTCAAATATATTATTATTTGTTAAACATCAACTTTTTTACCATGTACGTAAAAAAATTTAAACACATCCTTTTTTGGTTCAATGTACTAAGTGTTTGGTTTTAAACAAAATATTTTTTGCTCTTTTTGTTAAATTTTTTTAATTTAATTTTTGAGATGAAATTTTTCCATTCCCAAAAAACATTATTAGTTTTTATAAAATATTTTCTTGAGAAAAAATCTTCATTAAGTCACCATGTCACAAAAGAAAAAAAGAGGGGAAAAAAAAAACCCCACCCCCTCTCTCCAACCACCCCATCCCATACCACCAAAAAAATAATTCTTTGAAAAATTAAAAAATCCCACCTAATTACCTTGAGAATCAACCAAACTTTTCCTCCCATGTCACCCAAGAAGCAAACCCTTGGCTTAGTTTGCATCGCAAATAAAATTCACTTCCCTTAATCCCTTAAAGAAAACTCCTTTGGAAAGGGGTGGAATTGATCCATCCTCCCTTCTTCACCCGAAAAAAAACCCTTTTGAAAATTTGGAAAAAAAAAAATCAACCCTTGTCCCCTTTTCTTAAAGCTCCACTTACAACTTGTGATTCTTTAAATCTAATTGAATTATCCACTCCTTATACCTATTGAAACCCTATAATAAAAACCAAACCCATGAGAGAAAAAATAAATTACCTTAACATTTTTGCACTTCCTAAATTTTCACCTATAACCCCACTTATTCCCACCCAACTTTATAAACTAATTGTGTTTGCCCCATGCATGCTTGATAAAACCTAAAATCATACATGCATGTCTATTATCTTAGGGCAATAATAAATTTTTATAACATAAAAGGCAACACCAATACAAAAATTAAAATTAAAATTAAAAAAATAGTTAAAAACTAATTTCACTATGAGTTTTATTATTAAGTTTTCATCAAAGCCTTATTGAAGTTTTAGAAATAACATCAAATTAATTTAAAACATTTATATCTCAAAAGTGAATTTTATATTAAAATTTGTATTTATTTTAAAATTGACTTGTTTTATTTTAATCAATTCTTGCATAATCTTTCAAATTTCATTATAATACTATTTATAGGAATTGAAGTTAATTATTTGTATGTTTACCAAACAAATTTCATTTAAAAAACTAATCATATGAATTGGTTTTTACATTTCATAGTGATATGAAACCTCGTGATACAAAAAGGCAAGTGACAACCCAAAAAAATAAAATGATATAGAGACATGATTCAATCAGTTACCCAACATTCATATGTTGAAAAGAAATCCAAGAAGTAGATGGGTAGACTTCAAAACAACCCATCAATTCGATGGGTGCACCCAAAATCTACACAGGCGCGTCCATTAGCTTGGGCCAATAAAAAACTTACTCATAAACCTATAACCTTATTCATTCAGCCAACTTTTAATACCCGCTTAGAAGGTGTTCCGCAATGCCTCTGGAGGACAGAGCCAATGAATGGTAAATTGACATTAATTCAACATTACTGTACCGTGGGCAACAATAAACATTACATATTTTAAATTGGAACAAATGGACCCGCAAAGGTTACTTCATCCATTATGTCGTAAGGGATCACCTGGTGCTGTAGGAAAAAGCATACTCTATATGGCCCTGAGCCCTCAAACTCTTTCTTCCTATTTCAACTGTCCATATCATCAGCCTTTAATTTACTGGCGAAATTTAGTATGAAGGTTATTTCTAAGGTTTCGGTCATTATCAGAAACAAAAAAGGGAAAATTGCTAGATTGCTATATTTGGTTCCTAAAGTAACCAGAAATATGAAAGGAAAACTAAAAAATTGTGCTTGATATATAGTTTATGGCCAGATTTGGCTAAATCTTCCTAGGGAAGATTGTTAAATTTTCTACATCTTTCCTGTCGAGAATCTCCCACCTAAGCTAAATTTGTAAAATTCTAGAATCAAGATTAACTTCTTGACCCAACCTTGAGCTCAAATTTCAAATGTATTTTAATAGCCTAAAACCAAGCAGTGTAACATAATACAAAGTTAGTTAGAGAGTTTATCATGTGGATTGGAACCAGTGTTGTTCTTTTAGTGAACTTTGCCAAAATGCCCGAACATCAGAAAATTGAAAAAAACAACTGATTTGGAACACTCCAGGATCTTCTTTCAATGTGCTGCAAATGTCAGCAGTGGACTGAACATGACTAATGAACGCTAAGTGGTTCAAAGGGACTCTGAAAAATTTGAAAAGAATGTCGAATCAAAAGTCTAGGCTAAGGTAGGAGTTAGTCAAAGAAAGCACACTGAAGATGTCTGGGACTCTTCCACCACCTTCTAGATTCCTTGGATATTTGTGTTATTGTGGAGACAAAGAAAGGACGTGAGTAACAAGTACAAGGGTTGTTTCTTTTTTTTAAAAACTCACAACGTGGCCAGATTATGAGGAAAAAAAAGTGATGTTGCCATATTCAGAAAATATGTTGTAGCATGTCACAAAAATATAGCATGATTCCTAACTTTTCTACTCTTCCTCTTCGACCTGTAGTGAAATTTGGCGACCTTTGCCTATGTCCACTTGTGGATGATTGCCAACTTACGTACCTCACAATTTTTAAAAAAAGACACTGGTCCCTGTTTCTAACCTTTTATTTTGCAGGAGACTGATAAAGGGTCGCATATTGTTGTCGTCAGCCATGTGTTGGGAGAGGCTTGACAGTCTTCTAGAAGTTTCACGTAAATTACTTACAACTCTTAAGTATAGCCACTCGATTCCTGTACAAAGTAAATCACTGAAAGGTTTCCAGAAGGGTTTACAGAAGCCAACCCAATCCATTGATCAAGAATCAATCCCTCAGAAGTTCAATTAATTGCTCCTGGAAAGACCATGTATTTGTTTGTTAAGCATGATTTGCAAGGCAAATGCAAACAGCGAGTCTTTGAAATGCGATGACACAAATGAAAGAATTCATTTTGAGGAAGGAAAACAAGTTTGTGAGGCTCTGTCCTAAAATAAGGTTTTACATCAATTTTTAGAAGAACATGTAATAGAGATGTTTTCATCATTATGAACTCAAATTAAATGAGTTAAGAGTTCATTGGCTTTTAAATGAGGCCATCAAGCTCACCCCATTTCCAACCCCAGAAGTGAATGTAAACATGTAAAGAAATGATATTGTGTACAAATAAATTTGAGGTCTTTTCTTCTTTTCTTTTTGCATGTGTAGGCACTTTCCCTAAATGGGTCTAGCAGTATATGCACATAACACTAGAATGCTTTGAACAAATGGTAGCAATGGATGGATAGAACAAGGTGTCACAAACACGTAGGCCCTGCTTACAGATGATATCTTGTAGATGTATTTAAAACATGTCTATAGAAATATGTATGTTTGTGTGCATGGATGTGATATATATGTATGTATGTATCTATGTTTATGTATATATGAATGTATATATGTTTTCATATATAAATGTGCATGGGTACATGTATATGTATATAAACAAGAACAAGAATTTCAATAAAAAACATGTCTCTCCATTGATTATCATTTATAATTGAAAGAGAGATAGCAAAAAATTTCATTAGGAAAATGAAGACAAAGACTTGATATTTAGAATAACATATATTTTAAAAAATTTAAAAGTGAATAAATGGGAAAAGCCTTGCAAACAATATTGAATTTTTTCTTTTTTCAACATGTTAATATGAATTCATTATTTATTAATGGTTTTGATTTACAAATAAATTGCACCATTTTCCCATCACATGTATTAAGTGTTATTTGGTGGTTGGTTTGCATTTAAATCTAATAGTTAATCTAGAATTCAATATGCTTGGGAAAATGATTAAAATATCCAATAAATAGTTTATTTTCATTGTGGTAATACAAATTAGGAGACATAATCAAGTCACCCAAAAAAATCATCGATAATTTTTTTTTTTCAATGTAAACATGTCCATCAAAAAAACCAATTTTCACAGTATGAAAGTGGTTTCAATAAGGTAAAAGTTGCAAACTTTGGATTGAATGCAACAATCTTTTGTGACAAAAAACGTGGTCACAAACAAACAAAATGCAAAACATGTATATTGAACATCAAATACACTCTTTAAACTTCACACTAGCCCAAGCTAGTGGCCACCTAAATTCTATCGATAAACTAGCAAAGAAATCGCCTTCTTCATCATAGAAAGGTTTGAGGCTTTCAGGGGGTCAGATCACTCTGATCTCACTCTCTTGATCCCACTGGCCTCTCTTCTCAAAGTCTTTAACCCACACAAATCACATGATCAAATTTCCTTGACACCATTGTTTCATTTGATAAGACAGAAGACATGAATACAACACATCAACTTCCCCCAGCCATTACTTCAAGAATGATTACAAAGAATTACACCCATGCCTTTTGTGATCGACCTTATAGACTTAATAGACTATTATAGTCCTTTGGAATTCCCAATATCAGGGTATTCACTCTTGAAAAGCAAGACAACAAAACCTAGACACAAACAAAACACATAGACTTTTGAGAAGAGTTGTTGGTCACTCTCAAGACTTCTAGAACTTCTCATCATCCCCCCTGCTCCACCATCATATCTAGTTCTAAGATAGATACTTTGCCTCTTTGAGTACATTGCGCAACGGATAATCTTGTACTTTCCCTTGAGATAAAAATCTACCAACCTCACTCCCACAATTTCTCTTGCCCACAAAACAGAAAACTTCCACTACTTATCTTCTTTACAACAAATCCTTCTGCAGCTGCTCCGCGAGATCTCCACCAAACACATCTCCCCTAACAACTCCTTTGCCACACCATCATCCTACGTCTAGCATACACACCAAAGAGAAGAAAACGACACCAATGCTTCAATGCTACCAAACACCAACACATATCCATTCTGCAACTTTCTTTGCCTCCATGCCGTCGAGAGCAAAAACTCCTAACCGCCAACAAAAAAAAAACCTAAATTACTTTTTGTTCACATTCAAAAACCTAAAGCCAAAAATTTGTTACACCCTGACCTTGTGGAAGCAAAGCCCAATAAAGTTATCCCAAAAGTCATGTTCTGTTGGGCTTGAATTGCACCTTCATTTGATGTTTCATCCCTTCTTAGTTGGTGTTTGCAAAGTCATGAAATTTTGTTAAATAAGGGTATGAGATACTGAAACTTAGGATTAAATGCACAAAGATCCAGAACATTTATAGCTATAGTTACATAGCAAAAGTAATGATTAGTTGAAGGCATTCAAGAAAAAAAAGGATAAAACAAACTCATTTTAACACCTAATTTGCTACTAAACTGAATTTCATACTACATTGAAACATAATGTACTTTTTTCCTTGTTTTTTGAAATCTCATCCCTTATGTGACCAAATAAGGGGTTTTGGTGTCGTCTTTTATTAACTTTACTAAGGATAACTTTAATATGGATGAAATGCAACCAAATTGGGGTGACATTGTTAATGATAGTTTCTACAAAGATTTAACTAATAAATATTTTATTTTTCATCATTGCCATATATCATTGTAGGGTTATTGCCTTCCTCTGTTGGTGTAAATACCACGTATGTAACTAACTAAGACTAACTTCAACAAATACTTAGCATATAGTTTGATAACAAAAAAGAACAATAGTGCCACCTTGAACTCATTTTCATTATTCTTCATATTTTCATTGCTTCCTTCACATACTAGTTTATATTCTTTCCTATTAATCTCTGTCAATCCTCTCATAGCCACTCAAATTTAGAAAAACAATCCCAAACACCTTCAAATGTTCAATAGAATAACCCCTTTTACTTCTTGATTCTTGCCTTAAATAGTACACATATGATTATAATTGTCTAATCCTTTTGACAAATTGACTTGACATAACAAATAAACTTGTTGCAAAAATTGTTTTTATCAAATTGATTAGTTATAACATTGCAATTACAACAATCTATTGATTTGTTTAAGTAGTTGACTTGTCCTTTCTTTCCTTTCTCCTATTTTGCCTTTTGACTATTAATATGTCAAAGTCTTTTCATTACATTATCCCCCTCTTACTATAGTAATGTCTTCACGCAACAACTACTCACTAAATTACCATACAGTTGAACTAGTGTAAGGAAATCATCAACCTTGTTGTCCGAGGATTTTGCACCATTTTTTTATTACATCAAGGGGTTCATCATATAAATATGTTCTCTTGCCACTCTATTCAAAGGATGTGGTAGACATTGTTGAAAGTGTGTGAACTTATGGTATTTCTTATCCAAATTAATGTAATATTTTTGTTAAATTCCAAAATAAAGTCCAAACATAGGAAAAAAATATTTAAGTTTCAAAGTGTTATATAAGGATGAATAAGTTTCATCTAGACACACATGTACATTTAGAAATATATGAATATATATCCATGTTATGTTCTTATTAAAATTCAGAATTTTTAAAAAAAATGTTACATTGGAGGAGGGGTCTTAGTAGTAGATGACTTCATGGATATATTTTCAAACCCTAAATGAACATATATTCAAAATGAATTTTAAATAAAACATATAAGTTAATTCATTTTTAATCCAATTACAACTAAACATATTCACTATATGTATGAATAATTGTACCTAACACATCAAAACTTCAAAATTTTGCAACCTTGCCTTCTGTTAAATCATAATAATCATTTTGTCTTTGAAGGAGGTCTTCAAATTATGACATTTGAGTGATCAAAATCACATTCAAATCTGAAAAAAAGACTATAATGAATAACCAAATTAAAACACACATTCAATTTATTTCACTACCAAGATTTTATAATCAACAATATATGGTCATGCACAAAATTTCAAAAAGAATGGGTTAGTGTAACATAGGATAAAGGACGTTAAAATTTCAACTAGATTTAACATCTTGGTTTTGAGTGCTTAGTGTCCATTAAATGTATGGTGAAACACTTTGGAATTACACAAAAACCATTGAGATGAAAATTCACAAGTTAAGAGAAATTATGCAATTACTTTCATTAAATTCCCATTTTTTGAATTCATGTAATAATTTTTCAAAGTTAAGGGGGTGCAAGATTTTACTACATTCAACATAGTCTTTGGTACATTTGATAATGATTGCATCCATATGTTCATAGTATCTATTCCAAATCAAATTAATTTAAAGATTATAAACATAAACTCATGCATGCTTTGAACAAAACTCATTTGAACACTAATTGTTTAGACATATGGCAAAGCTTCATTTGATTTTATCCTTTGTTCAATATATGTACAAGGACTTACACTAATAGAAGATGATTTATATGCAAAGATTGAACTTGGGGTTGAACATGATTAAGCCAAAAATTGCCACAATTAGCTCAATTTTCTAGCTAAAAATAAACAAACTTTTCTAAAAGAAGCCATATTTTATGTCCCTATTAGAAAAAAATGCATTTTGGATATGGAATAACTCTATAAATTGGGTATTTTTATGTTTAGTAAACATAAAATACTAGAAAAATACCCTAGATGTATTGCATCAAAATTACAATATTTGCACATATAGTAACAATATAAAACCATAACCTTAATACTTGAATACTAGAAAACTTGATTATATAGCCTGAATATTTGAATATTTGGTTGTATAATCTAAATATTTGAATACTTGAATACCTAGTTATTCAACCTAAATCTAAATAATAATAATACTCAAATACAATTGACCATTAGATACCTTTATTAACATAGTATTAACAATACTAGAAACATTACAAGTGATAATAAATTACCAATATTGTATTATATTATTATTAGATTGTAGAATTATTAATTCTACAAGAGTAATACTTGTAATACTACATGTGAAGAATAATACCCTTATTGCACAATGGACTTACATTACAACTGACCATAAATACATTGGAAATTTTTTCTTTCAAACCAAAATACACTACCACATACCCAAGAACACTATAAACTTAAAGTATTTGCAACATGGCAGTATTTCACAAAAGTATTTTACATGTATTCTAAGTTATTCCAAATAGTATTTCAACAAAGTGGTGTTGCCAACCCTAAACTTCAAAGAGACCCATTTCAAGTTGTGATACAACATAAACAAGATCATGACTAGAAACAAATGAAGTTCATCATGATCAAATTTGGTAAACTTTTACATTATCAAACTTGAAGGAAATAAGGTAATGTAAGGAGTAATCATAGTAGAAAGTTTGACCATGTATGGAAATCACTAGCAAAAATATGTAAGATCCCTTTATATAACTCATGAAGATAGTTTGCCAATATTGTGACCCACAAATTCAACAAACATAGGAACAAAAAACATAGTGTGACAAACCAAAAAGTAAAGTTTTATTATATCAATTCAATCCCATGGTCCTACTTGGATATAACTATTTCATGCATACATTGAATTTGAAGGATATCAACAATCCTAATTAGCCAATCTCTCTGGATTTTACTCCTTTCAAGATATATGAATGATTTTGTCATTGGATCAACTGACTCCCAAAATCCATTTACATCACAAATAGACCCAATAACATACATTGAATTTGAAAATTCGATGTGATTAATCATTACACTTTTAGGTAGTGTTTCTAAATGTTGCTCCTTTCAAAGTATATGACCAATTCATTCATTGGATTAACCAATTCTTATAACCCATCTATGTCACAAACAACCCCATTTTTGAACATGTAAAATAAGACCAAATGTCTAAAAAGTCCAAGTACAGTACTTTGACAAGTGATCAAACAACCCAAAAGTAGGGAAAAACCATTCATTACATACTCATGGTGGGGTTTACACATCATGGTGTTGCTTACAAAACAACTTCCTATATAATCATTTCATATTGTAATACAATGGACATGGAACCCTAAGACACCAAACCCTAGATTGTTACGTTCAACTCAATTTCTTAACTAAAGACAATCAAAATTTTCAGAATTGACCCATCTTCACAACATTGCCATATTGAATGACTAGTTGTTAACCAAATTTCAAAGACCTTCAACCACTATTGTTATGATGTACCAACCATATAGTAAAAGTCAAGATGTCAAATCATGTTTACCATTTCAACAAATTGTCAAGGTGGGTTACACATTATTATGGCATTGCCTATCAACTTCCAAGACATCTAATTCATGCTTTAACACAATGGATAGACTTGATCATGACTAGACCACATCAAATTAAATTTGATCCCTATTTCCATATAATTGAATGGAATATTTAAGCTCATCCACACATTATTCTAAACAAGCATATGCACAAGCAACACAACTAAAGCACATACACATGAAATCAATAGGATTATACAAAAAAGGATCAAAATTGGACTTGAGCAATGTATTAAGTAGGCTCACCTAGACATATTGTAGCATATCGACAATGCTTCAGCCACATCTTCACCTCAGCATCCAATCCCAATGCCATTTTTTTCTTCTTATACTCTTCCCTCTCCATGCATTTAATGCCTTTGTTATTAAACCAAAGTGGGTGCAAGAATTGCCCACATTTCTTACAAGATGCTAATTTTTGCAAGTGCATGCAAAAACAATTAAGATGGTATAAATGGCAACATGATGTTGTTTCAATGTACTAGTTGCCACAAATAACACATGGCTCTAATTCCAAACTAGTTGGTTCTTTTGATTGGAAGGCTAGATGTACCTATTCTATTGTGAAAATGGATTTCAAGGTCCCTTCTCCAAGGCTAGTATTGTATTTTGTGAGTTTCATCTAGTCTATTGCTTTTGTTGCAACCTTCTCCTCAACTTTTATGGTTGTAATCCTAATTTTTTCAAATTCCATCTTAACACTTCCAAGCTTCTCCTTCCCAACTTGCAATTGAACATGTAGAGCTTTTGCCATGCTTTTGTTTGCCTGTAAGCTTTGAAATTTGGCAATCACCTCAATTTATGTTAATTTAGTCTTTTCATGAAATTCTTTGGTGGGTGCCATGAGATTTCCTGCAATGAGTATTTTAGTGGGATTTTGATAGTGGATGGTAATGGATTTTTGAACTACTCTATCATAACTCCTTTCAATCTTCACCCACTATCTTTCATCTTTCTTAGGTTATCTTGTAAAGCTACCAATTTTGATTCCAAAATAGTTGTCTTTCATGCATAAAAGCTCCCCAATTGTGACCATATTTTATAAATGTCATTTTTTTTCAAGTTTTCAAAGCTCCTAACACAAATGGATGCATGATCTATTCATGATCAACATAATGGCAAAGTTGAAATCCCAAGGTCAAAATTCCCATAATTGAAATAGAAGCAACAAAGTTGAAACTTCATGGTCGGAATCCCCCCCCGAGCCAAAATAGAGGTAGCAAAGTTGAAACATCAAGGTCAAAAATTCCCATAGCCAAAACAAAAGAAATAAACATGGGTTACTCAAACAACCTTGCCTACTTTGACAAACTAAAAAAATGCACATTCTAGGTCTTGTTAGTTACACCCCAAACACACCTTCAATGCAATCAATAACTGCCAAAGCAACAAATGTGAGCTTATGTAATATCGCAAAAAATGAAGTAAAGAATGAACAAGATTTTGAATTTTGTGATGAAATAAAAATTTCAAAAGTTAAATATCACAAAAACAACTTATTGTTCATAAAATTAAATTTCAACCAACTCCAAATTTTTTGAACAACTTATGATTTGTTTTTTCAAGCATACATTCCATGACTATCACTTTGGATTGCATGGCTACAAGATCTATTTGGGCAGTCGTCTTCTTCTCACTCAAGGCTAGTACATCTACACTAGTAGCTTTGAGTTCAAGGTTTAGTAACTCCTTAAGGCTACACACATAAGCTATTTCTGCTTCTAGACTGGGTTTTATAGAAACATCCATTGCATCCTTCTTGGATCCACCTATCTCTCCATGCCCCCTTGCCAAAAAGCACTCCCCTTCCCTTGACATTGTTGACATTGACATAGAAATTTGCAATGCCTTTGCATGGGGTGGGGGGCAAAAATCCTTTTGAACGAACACAGTTAGTTTGCAATTTGTTGATGAAAGTTGTGTGGCTAGTTTAGTCCACCTCCAACTTTTTGCGTTCAACTAAAATTCCTTTCCCAAAAACTAACAAAATTGCTATAGATGGCATTTTATGTTGGTGCACTATGGGCCATAAGTATTCAATGTGTGTTTTCATATAAGGATCAAAACCTTGCAAATACATGTAAGGGTTCTTGGCCTTGTGTGCACCCCATCGAGCATCACAATCCTTAATTGCAATGTGTTGATTATCATCTTCGTTGCATCTATAATTGATCTTAATTCTTAGTAGGTCTAAAATGTTGTGGAAGTATTCCTTTGTCACTGGAGTTTTTGTTTCAAGTTTGTTAATATTTTGGTACAAGCACCTCCAACCTTGATACATTCCATGTCCATAGGTATAGTTATTACAAGCTACAGGTGAATATTCAACCAAGTTTAAGCATTGTGCAAATTTTGGCAACCTATTGATGTTTCAAATTTTTTTATACAAATAATCAATGACAAATGGAACTCGTGTAGAGCATCTACCATCTTGTGGGATTATGCATGCATGATGAACATTCATTAGTGGAGATGTAACCAATCCATAGTCCATGACTAAATTAACCTTTTAGTGAATGCCATGTGTCGACCACTAACCCACCTTTGAGTTCTATCTCATGGGCACCATGTCTAGTCTTTCAAATTTCTTTTTTCTAATAAATCACATCAGCTTTTGTGAGGGTTTAATATGCCTTGGATTTTGTTTAGTAGTTAATGCTTTCTTGCTACATGCCAACCTTCAACACAAGTTCTAAAACCTACTAGTCCAAGTTCAAAGAGATGTGTCTCTTCCACATGAGGGCATAAAAATATAATTACATGCTATCAAGGGTCATGTGCTACCACCACCCCTTACACAAACTTTATCAACCAACTGTTGTTATTTTCTCATTAAAAGTTTGGTTTATGTTCTTTCTTTTTATCTTAGTTAGTGGTCGTCACTACTAGGTGTCAAAATTGTGTAGGTTGATTTTTTTTGCCAAGAACCCCCCTTTGAATTTTCCAAGATCCTTGTACTTGCCATTAATAAATGATTATCAAAACCTAATTTTCACAATAGTACTTTTAACAAAATTAGTCCTTAACATGAACTTTCCTAATACAAAATGCACCCAATACCATACCAAAAATTGGACATTCAAATAAATCAAGGCCTTTCTACTAATGGATAAAACTCCAAAGCTTGCCATTTTTGACATTAGTGCCTTGGATATGGATATTGTGACATGGTGCAAATGAACAATTCAACTCAAACCTTGTTTTCTTTTATTGCTACTTGGAAGTTCATCAAAAGATACTAAACTTTATTTATGCAATGTTACAAAGTTGTAAACATCTCCCAAAGTCTAGATTTTTATAAAGATTCTCTTCAATTATTGCATCCAATGGCCTCTTCAAAATTGTTTAACTTTCTTTGGACTATTTGAATGAGATTGACTACACTAAAACATTAATAATTGGTAAAACAACTATGTTTCCTACTTGTGTCATTTGTGGTATGTGTAACAAGTAATTGTGGTCACTTCGTTACCCCTTGGGCTTGATGTGGTTTCATGCCATTTTTTGTTTGCATTCTTATTTACATGCCATGCGTCCAGATCATGCCCTTTGGCAACTATTATTCCTAAACTTGATTGCACTCCTACATAGACCTTCATATCAAGTGTGAAACACTCAATACATTTTCCAAGCTTCAATTGATATTTGGATTTACAAGAGGTTTTTAATTATGTAGTGAAATTAGTGGCTAGGTGGCTAGGCCTACCACCTAGCCAAAGTGGATTCAAAGTGTTGCATTTGGGTGGAGTTGAAGCGGAACATATGTGGAACTAGAGTTGAATTGAAGTGTCATGTAAAATGTTGGGAAGTTGGATGGGGTATGGGTGGAATCTATGTGAATTCATAGTGGATCCATACTAGTCTAATGCAAATGGTTCCAAATCAAACTAGGTGCCCAATACACTTGTAAAATGACATTGGAATTATGTAATTCCATATGATGTAAGTCATGGTTCCAATGCTTGACACCTTGTGGGGTGGACAATGGTGGTTGTCATTAAGAAGTTAGGCCATCTAGTTGGTATCATGATGTAACATTTGGTGTTTCTTGTTATTTCATGGCCAATTCTCAATTGGTATGTCCCTTTAGTTGGGACTAATTTAGAATGATGGACATTTGCTGTTTTAACATGGAGATTTTTGAAATGTCATGATCCAAGTTTGGAAGTCTAATGAACTTCTAATGGAATGTAGGTGCACATAGGGTGGTTAGAAATTGTAATGCATATGGAATCAAAGGGGGTACACATTGTAAATGATGTGTAAGTGGAACCAAAGTTGAAAGCACTTGGTCAATGTTGGATGTTAAATGGATCTTGGATGGAATGAAAGTGCACTTAGAGTGGATCCAAAGTGTGATCCAAGTGGAACCAAAGTGAAACATATGTGGAATTTTAGTGAAATAAAAGTGGAAATTAGGTGAGGCTATAAGTGTAAGCAATATTTTCTTACTAAAATAGTTGTTGGTAACTAGGCATGGTAGTACACACATAATTGACATATTCGTTCATTAGTTGGCGTGTGTTTGTTGATTGATCATTTTATACTTGATATGTTGATAGGTCTAGTTGGGACTAATCTAAAGTGATTTTCATTGGCTTCAATTTACATTAACATTGTTGAAATGTTTAGAATTTGTGTCATTTTGTTGTAGGCTTGGGGGGGCTATAAGTGAACCTTGAGTGGATCCAAAGTGGGATGTAGGTTGATCCAACATGAAATATAAGTGGGTTGTAAGGTTCACCAAAGTAGAAAGTAGGTGGGTTTTCAACAAAGTCAATGTGTTTCATTTGATGGGCAATTGTCACCAAGAAGGCAAGGATGTTTAGTTGTTATGGTAATGTTGATGAATTAGTGGGTTTTTATGTTGGATGTTTTAAACACATCAATGGCTTGTGTATGTTTTTCGTAAGGAAAATTGCCACCTACATCCAGAGGTGAGGTGGAGGATGGGAGGCATATAGACACCAACATAGGAAAGGGACAAGACCACAACACAAAGAAATCCTTAACCATATTTAGGGTTGAATCTAATAGCAAGAGTGACCAAGTGACACTTGGAGACATGGAGGTACTTTCTACATATGTCACACATCCATGTGATAACCAGGAGCTAAATACCCAATTGGTGGGATATACCACTATTGATGTGGGGGTTATTGTGCTTAATATTCAACCTCAACCCAATCTACAATAAAGGAAGACTAAGCTGGCAACCAAAACCAAGTCAACATCAAGCTTTGGTGGTGCATGACAGTATGGCCCCACTAGTAAAAAATAAATTGCAAAAAATTAGTAATTTAAATCCAATAAGAGACATATTACCTATTTTTGGTGGGTATAAGTAGGTTCATTTCATTAGTGGTATTCTAATTAAATTGATAGTGGTTACATCCCACTTACAAAAAAGAAGCCACTACTATTCAAGTCTAATGTGGAGAAGTGAAAAGAGATAATTGGAGCAAGTATACATGGAGATAGTCATGCGTCAAGCCCCCCTATTGGCATTTCAATTCGTCGAGGAACCAACAAAGGGGTGTTCAAGCCAAGTTGGGATGTTTATGAAAAATTGCCCAAGGGAAAGCCCTCAAGGCCAATACTAATGTGCCATGAGTTAATGATGTGAATAATTGGACCATCTTTTTTTCCAACTTAGTTGGGGCTAGGCTGTGATGATGTATGTGGTGCTAGAATGTTATGTTCATAACATAACTTGCAAGTGTGCCTTTTCTTGGATATGCGATCAAAGGCTCCATTGAAGGTTGGCATAAAATGCAGTGTCTTCCACCCCAAGTTTAAAAGGAGGGTGGTTGGAGAAGGCATTGTAGGTGTCAACCATGCATCCAAGGGGTTGATCGTGTGAGCTAGGTAGGCAAATGGTCATGGTGACCAAGGTCGATAAGTCCATATGTCAAGCTCATGGTTGAAGAACTTGAGTGAAACCCAAATGTCCAAACTTTGGATGAGGCATGTGTGTCTTTAATGGCCAACAAAAGCTACATTCTATGGGAATGCAAGGGGTTGCTAGAGAATTCTAACAATTAGGTGTATACCAATGGGCAACATTAATTAACATGATATAATTTGACATGTATAGTTTTACATCAAGTTGACTTATACAAATTTTTGACATCATGACCATGTTTCCATTTTCAGGTGCAACACAAGTGGATTTATATTTGTGGGCTACATAGCCATGCTATCATCTTTTTTTTTGGCAATGTAAGTGAACTTTTGAATGAAAATTTTCTAGAAAATTTCCTTCACATGTTTGGGTACAAGATGTATGACATTGGTTAAATAAAATGGACCTTCAACTTTTGACTAGTGGTGTAGTGGTATAAGGTATGGTGATGCATTCCACTTGAAAAATGCATGGGCAATATTATAGGCATACACCAAAAATTTGACCTGAATTTTTTTAATTACCTTTAAAAATCCTTTAAAGGTAGTTAAAATCCTTTAAAAATTTCCACAAATGCCTATTCCACTAGGAAAAAAATGGTTGCACTAAATCCATTAATGAAACTTGCCCAAAACATTTGTGGCACTTGGCACATTCCACTTTGTAGTGGTTGCACTTAATTAACTTATGATTTCTATTTGAATTATTTAATATCAATAAATCACTTAAAATTTGTGGCACATTCCACTTAGGGGTGATTGACTTATTCCACTCTCACATTCCACTAAAAATTGAGTGGAATGTGAAGTAGAATAAGGTGGGATCTTTTGTAGTGGTATCTTGGATGAGTCAAGTTCAACTTCAAAAAACTCTCCTTGAATTGGTTTTGAGAAAAAATATGCCAATTGTTTAGCTTCAATAGGTTTTTTCTACAAATTTCTTTCAACCTATTCTTTCTCCTTAGAGTCACTAATAACAATTACTATAGGTGCAAGGGGTGAAAAATGTTGCCTTGTAGTGTTTCTTCAAGTCCTTCTCCCACAATGGCAACATGTTTTAAAGCTTCAAAAATCATTTTTTCTACGTTTCTCTCTTCTCCAAAATTTGTGCTACTCTCTTGAAACGCAGGAGGTAGCCTTGATGCAAACAGTTCAATGTAAATTATTTTAGTTGCTTTAAAAATTTCCTTTCTAATTATTTGTAGTTGGTATTTTTCTTTTTCTTTTTCTTCTCTTTGTTTCTTCAATTCTACTTATTTCTTGCTTACTCTCTCTCTCTCTCACAATTGATCCAAGGCATTTATTTCTTCATCTTGGTATAAGGAATTTGAGAATGAAAAAATGAAAAGACACATCGAGAGGTAAGTTGGTTATTTGTACTGTAGCCACAGAATGAAAGGTGGCGGCACTTGGAAAGCAACATTACCTTTAGGGCAAACTTTCTTTAAGAAATTGACACCTATAACTAGGTTAGTTGAAACATCATTGGTTTGCGTGGGATTATGGCTAATAAGTACTTACTTAATTAGTTGCATTTTCAATAGACTAGTGGGTGCCCGTGCCCTTCGGACACTCTGAAGTCCCTTGGGAGCATTTTCTTTCCATCTTTTTTTTATTTATTAATTTTTTTTGCCTTCACTTCACTAATCTGCTCTAGTTAGCCAATAAAATAACAATGTCACCCTCAAAGTAAGCAACTTGCATAAATTTAAGCAATCTTCCAATGTTGGAGTCTTTCTTCTTCACCCATTGGCTAGTATTATGCTAAAATCCAAAGATAATTTGAGTTAGTTAGATATGTTGAGGTCCATTCACAAAGTACTAAATTCTGGAATTCGGCCACCTTGGTTCATGTTTTAGAAACTTTTAACTTTTTTATTTTTATTTTTATGTATTTTTTATTTTTATTATTGTTATATATATTTATTTATTTGGATGCAAGTTTGAAGTTTGGAGAAAGAAGACACACCTCATTTTTTTTCAAGTAGGGTTTTTCTTATTTTTTACTCTTTATTTGGTTTTTTCATTTTTGGAATTTTTTCTTTTAAAATTTTTTTATTGTATTTCCCTTTCCTTGTTTCATTTGTTTCCATTCCTTTTTTATAGTTTTTTATTTGTTTCATGTTTTTATTTTTTCTATTCTTATTTTGTCTATCTTCATTTTTTTTTGGTTTTATGTATTTATTTATTTATGCCCTCCCCTGCCCTACCCTGCCCTGCTTGGTCCTTCCCCGCCCGTCCCCCCCCCCGCCCCGTGCTTCACCGGGCTCTCCCTTCCCCCACCCCCCAAAACACTCCACAAGGAACGGGAGCCAATGGGATTACGCCAGAGCGGTAATGAAAGTGAAATGATGTCAGAGAAAAAGAAATAAGTGAAAGATAAGTAAAAGACGGACATACACACACACACACACCATGTTGTAATTATATAATAGATTACTAGTACCTTTTTCAACTAGTTTTTGATTGGATAGATCACAATTGGTTTTCTTTTCAACTGGTTTTATTGATTATCATACCTTCATCATGTGATTTAATTAGTTCCTCAATGAATAGCTTACCAGAGTGGTTTGTCTCAATTAGTTCCTTAATGAACACTAAAAGAAAATTGGGAAAAAAACGATTGAATTTGTGAATCATTTTTAGTTGTAACAAACATTTGCAACTAAAATTCACATAGTTGCAAAAGACAAGTGCCATCGGACAGGAAGTCGCAGAAACCATGATGTGGCTTCCTAGTTGCATGTGCAATCACAAATTATTATGACTACAACCAAGTATTCATCTATTTCCATGGATGAAAATTCATCCGATGTGGCATTATATTGCAAATACATTTATGACTATAGATGATATAGTTACATAATGCCATGTTTCCAATCGTGGGTACATATGATTTAGCCATATGTCAATAATATTAATTTTAAATTATTACATAAATAAAATTCAATGGTAAAAAACTTTACATATGGCAATCTTAAAAGCGAATGGTGATATGCCACGTGGATTTTAAAAAATTATTCATATTCTAAATTATATATATGCTAATTAAGTCGAAGTTTCATTAATTAATAATTACTAAAATTTAATTTAATATTAATTATAGCTTACCCTAATGTATTATAGGTTTAAATAGACTACCTAGCATAGGCTAGGTAGATTTTAAGTAATTAAGTAAGAACCTATTTATTTTTTATTGACAAGCCAATTTGATTGGCCCATCTCACATGGCATATGTTTTGAATGTTCATAACACATGCCATGAGTTTAGTCTAGTCTTTCAACCACTTATATAGTTTACAAGTTTGAAGTTCTATGCAAAGAATATGGGATAAGAGTGAAAGAGGAGGCACCAACATTTTCACACATACAAAAATTAAATTTAACCATTATTATCTTTATCAAAAAAATTCCCAAAAAAGTAAAACAAAATTCTTTTCTTGAAGATTATTCCAAAATCTATACATCTATATATATTTTAAATATTAAATAATTTCGTTAAAATTGCATTTGAATATTTTTATTTTATACATTTCAACAAAAATGATGTTTTGAAATTTCTTTTTCCCATACATACCTACCATACCTAATTAATTTATTGATTATTTAATTAATAAAAAATCAATATTCAGAAATTTAAATTTAATGGACCTATTTGGCTAAACTAACATAAATTTCGAGAAATATTGTAAATTTGGCAAAACTTTGCTGAATTTAACAAATATTGGTTAAAATATGATTTATAAATAAAAATAATTTTTATTAATATTATTTTTTGGATAAATAAAGGAAATTTGGTTTATTTTTAATTTTTTTTTAAATTTAACAAAATATTTTGAATAATATTTGTTAACTTTGGCTATATATGAATAATTTTGGCTAAACTTCATTAATCTTTCTTTAAAAATTCATGAATGAAATAAATTTGGTTAAACTTCAAAAAATTGTTAAATTTGAATAATTTCAAACTTTTAGTTAAACACTTTCATTAAACTTGGCAAATTTTGGGTGGATTAGGGTAAAACTTAAATTAATTAATTGGTTAAATTAATTACATTTCATTAGACTTGGATATATGTGGCAAATTTTGTTACATGTTGAATTTGGCTTGAAATTTTTACTTGGCTATTTTAAGTTATTTTGTTTAATATAAATTTATCCTACTTAAATTATTAGCAAACTTATGCAATTTTGGTTGCCAATTTGAATCAAATTAAATGTGACACAATAACCTACATACCTATGTAATATTACATACAAAATATTTATTCTAATTACTACATATTAATTGATTAATTAATTACATTTTTTACAAACTACTTATTTTACCCAATTATATTTGAACTTCTTACCTATTAATCAAAGTATTAAATAGGCCTAACATTAATATATTTAATATTGTAATGAATTACTTAGGCATTAGGCTATGATAGGTAGGCTTAGTAAATTAGACTAGGAAAATAAGTTTAAATTAATATTTATGGATAGATTAGCTAGTTAGAAATAAATTAAATTAAATTAGCTATTTGCATTAACAAATAATCATGGGTTTTGATAGTTTGTAAACTTGTGTGCATGTTTTATTTTCCATCTACTTAATAATGGGCTGAAATTAAAAGTTCATATATAATAATTTTATAAAGAAAAAATACTGGTCATAATTTTTTTAATGAAAATTTTAAAATTTATCTAATGAACTCACATGGAGTAATTTATTTTGACTTCTAATTTACTAGTTTGAGCTATGTCATTGGCCCTTGAATGACATTTGAAATGGTGTTTGAGAATTCAATTACACATCCACAAATCCCAGATTTACTGAACCACAAGTAAATAATGCAATGTACAATCTATGTGGATTTATCACATAACTTTTCATTGGAAGTAGAATATGAGTAAAAATGTTGAATAATCAATGTTTTGGTTTACTTTAATGTAAGGTGTTATATAATTGCATTTTTTACACATGTATAAAAATATTGTGGGTGTTTAAGTTTTTCTAGAATTATAGTAATTAATGGCATCACTCATCAAAAAGATGTCAATATGTAATAATTTATGTTTCATTATAACAAACAATCATTATTTGTTTGTTATCGAAATATTTATGCTAATTAATATTAAAACTAAAATTAAAGAAATCATATGCCACATGTGTACATACATGTGGCGGAATATAATTATATAGTCATAGAAAACATAATTGTAGTTGCAAAAATGTATATGATGTCATCCATGAATGGACACAATCAATATTGGATGATGTATTATGATTTTTCATCCATATTTTTAAATTAAAATCCAAGCAATCATAAGTTATAGTTGCACATACAATTATACTTTAAAGCCATTACCATTGTCGTTGCATATGTAATTATAATAGTTTGCAACTAAAGTGACATGTAGGTCTAGAATAAAAATAGTTACAAAAATAGACAATTTGGACTTTAGTTGCATGGTAGTTGCAAATTTAAGGTCAAAATGCACAAGATTTATTCTAGTGGAACATGTTATTAAATTAGCTTATCTCAACTGGTTCTTCTGGTAATAAATCACTAGGTTTACTCAAAATAGGTTGAAGTGTTTGATCCTCTACAAACTTATAAGGTTTCAACTTGTTAATATTAACCAATATTGTATTAGGGGCAAATTTATCAATGGTCATTAATAGCATTGTGTTATTAGGTAAATAATATTAAATCCTATAAGGTCTAAACCATCGTTTCTAAAACTTAAGGGAATGTGTTTTGACAGCCCCTAGAAACCATAAAACATAATCCCCAAGTTGGTATTTGGTTTCCATATATTGATTCTAGAACCATAACAACCAGTTCCATTGGTTAAAAGCTACCAAGTCTTATGCTACTAACAAGTTTTCCTAAAGTTTCTCTAGTTTTGACAGGTAATTAGTGATTAGAACTCTGATAAGTGTTGGATCATGGATTTGTTTTTAACTTGGATGGTAACATGTATTATGTTGGTAACAATGGGTGTAATCCGTAGATAAGTTGAAACGGAATGTGATTGGTTCCAACCTTGAAAGTAGTTTCATAAAAAAATAAAATTATGGACGAGTGCCCATCCCAGTCATTTCAATTCTTATTTCCTAGTTTTGTGAGCAATATACCAAAGACTTTGTTAGTAGACTCAATTTTTTCAATTCCTTGTGGATAATAGATTTAGTAGAATTAGTATGTCTTAATGGGTGCAAATTCTTTAAAGTGTACCAAAATCTTGTCATAGTGTCACCCTTTTTTACCTCAATTTTTTTTACCATGTAAAGACACATTTATGGATGATTATGATGGAATATAAAATTATAATAGTTTAAAATGTAGTCTTTTTGAAAATTTTGACAACTTTTAACTCATTATTTTTATGGGGATCAAAATATTGGGTAAAAAAGGATTACATCCTTTGTGTTGCATTCATGTTACTGCTTCATGATTTTAGGTGGCATAATGTAGATGGACATATGGACCTTTGCAAATGAAAATAATGGAACATAATTTCATTCAAAAATAGGACAAACTAGTTCAAGGATTTCAAATCTTGTTCCCTTTGGTAATATTTTTGGAAGAGTCACTATTTTTTAATGAATTTCCATCAAATAATTTTGTTATTGTTTGGAGGTGGCCCAATAGTAAATTGAAAATGTTGCTACAACACATGGAAAAATGTTCTTTTTGGTGTCAATGTTGCATAATACAAGTGGACTATACTTGCATTAATGACCAAGATGTTGTAAGTCTAATGACAAAGTGACGTTTATAAATTTTTTGACATTGTTTTCTTTTGCACATTTCAATCACTATGAATAAAAACTCTATCAAAACATTAAGAAAAATATGGGGTGTGCACATATATGTTTTTTTTCTTTGCATAGAATAATTTTAAATGTTTTCACAAATAACAATACTTTATTAGCTAAAGGTTTTGTTACCCAATTCATAATTATGTTTTTGCTTACATTTAACCATATGTTGTACTTCTCCTCAAGTTTGACTACACTTAATAATCTCCAAACAAATGGATTGAGAAACAAAAAAAATAAAATTACACTCACCTAATTATATACTTAAGACTTGACCTTTTAACATCATGAAATATAACAATCTTCTCATTAATTGTTGTAACAAAATATTATTCATGGGTGACAGCACAGTAAAGTAGACCACAAATGTTCCTTGCAACATAAATGAAAAGTAGCTAAAAAATATTTTTTTGACATATTATTAAGTTTAAGGACTAATATGAACATTTTCTTCAACTTTGTTAAAAATTTTAATAAAAAAAATACATGTTTAAAGTAGGTTTCAGTATGTTCATGGGAATTCAAGCAAATGTCATTGTCTGTTTTATAACCCTTATGTGGATTATAAGTAGATGATATATTACAATTTTTAAAATTTTGAATTAATGGGTGCCTAAAATGTACTTATGGATTTTCATCTTTTTCACATTCTAATAAAAATATATCTACCTTGTATGGTAAAAGTAGGTTTGAAAAAAAAATGTACTAATCAATTTCAAATTTTATACTCAATTTACCATAAACCCGATGTAGGCATGTATGTTTTCAAAATGGAAAATAAAAGCTTTCCAATATACTTTCTTGTGTTTTTGTATAAAACTATCATATTTTTAAATGGGATTCTAAGTGAACAATTTTTTGGCCTATTTTAGTGTGCTTTCACACATTTAATTTTAACCTTTTATATTTGTCATCAAACTTGTTTTTTCCATCATTAATTAATTCAATAAAATTTTAAATTATCAATAAAAGTTACAATAATCACAAATTCTCTTATAACATGATAGTAATCACAAACATTCCAAAATCATTGGCATTCCATACTTAGATCTAATTGTCACCTTGTCATATGGTGCATGACGATAATTTGGTGAAAGATGAAAGCAAAATTGTTGAAGTACCAAAACCAACATTGTTTTGGTTCCTCCAAAGCAAATCCTTGTCCCACACAAAACCTTGGCTCAAATGAAAAATGGCATAAAAGCAAATGGGTTTTTGCTTGCATTAGTAATACCATTGATCAATCTTTCTGGTTTGAATTCATGTACGTCTGTCCCCCAAAACTCAAGGTCATGGTGAATGGCAAGCCTAGGAAAATGTAATTTCAATCTTTTTGGGATCTATAGGTCCCCCAATTTTGTATCCATTGATGCTTTTCTGTTTTGACCTGAAATTGGTGAAAATAGACAAAGAGTTTCATTCAAAATCATAGTCAACTGCAACCACATCCAACCACATTGTAAATAATCAAGTTTATGCCAAGATGTGAGATAAAAAACTTCAAATGGGTTGACAAAGGATTCAAAATACCGTTTTCAATTTGTTGAACATGTTGGCATCAATTACATGATCACCATGTCCACATACTTTTATGATTTCTTCATAAGCACATTCTTGCCAAGTTGTGTGGGATGCCAACAACATCATGGCCCATGTCAGAAGAATTGTTATTGTTTCATGTTTTACTATGAAAAAAGTCTTACAATTATCCATCAATGCTTTGAGTTGAAATGGACCTTTCCACCCTTCATAGTAGTTTTTTTTGTTGATGCACTAAGCATGAGACCCAACAATTCATTTCCATATGAAGTTTTGTCAACCATTTTCACCATGTCCTTTCATGATTGAATAATTTTGCCTTAAAGAGCTTGAGATGGCAATTTGGGTCAAAATTATTTTGATGTTTAATGGCATTGGAAGAAGACTACAAACACACAAAACAAAAAATTTAGGAATGTAACAACATAAGAAAACAAAAACTTTTGCGGTTAAAAACTAGTTTTTCTTAGGTTCATATGGTGTTTAATGTTTTTTATTGGGCCAAATTTCTCCATTTTTTGACAAAAATTTATAAATTTTTGGGAACTTTTGTTTTCTTAGTGTAAATTCAACTAATTTTTCTTCTACTTTTCTTTTTTGTTAAAGCTTATGACATTTTCAATATAAAACAATTTTAAAAAAAAATACTAGTGTTTAAAACATCAACATGATCATACCAATGGTATAAAATAGACATTCAAATTCATACAACCAATTTTTTAAAAATGCATCTGGGCACAATATCCTTCTCCAAATTAGATTAATTATGAATAAAAGATGTTTAGGGAATACAACATGAATGAATGAATGAACCTGTATCCTGGCATTGCACCAAATTGTTGTCTCCTTCTTTGACCAATAAAATTAATGAGTGTAACTTGTTGTTCAAATATTTTCTTTCCTTTTTCATAACTACTTCCAAATGCAGTATGTGAAATTATATCAGCCATTACATGTGTCATGTAAGCACCCACTTCAAGCTCCACATGGCCCCCACCATCCCTCACTTTCTTCTCCCATTCATCTACCATAGATGATGCACTCTTTTCCATTGTTACTACCATTGCCTACAAATTAATAATAATAACCATGCCATGCACGAACCCATCAAGTTTATATACTAGTATTTCCATTTAGACTAGTTGATAGAAAATACACTAAATGCCAAGAAAAGACACCTTTTCTTACAATATAGCCCTATCTAGAAAAAGTTTGAACTTGAGTGGTTGGGATAATTTCAAAGATTTTCATCAATGTTGTCAGCATTATGAAATGAATCTAAATACTTATGAAATAGCTTGGAAAAAAGCATTGACATTCTACAACATCATTGTGTAAATTCTATATTATTAGTTGTTTATTGACTTTTCAATTCATAATAGTTCTAAAATATTTTTTCCAAAGATTTGTCAAAAACATTTGTAGTGTTGTTTTTGTTTGCACCTTAAGATTTTCATGATGGAAAGCATGGTTTATAATTTGATGATGGAGAGCCCATTCCTTTCCATCGATTGTCACCAACCCCTTTCCAATAATTGGCTTTGTAAATCTAACCATTATTTGAGACCTTGTAAACACATGATCCTTGTTTGTCAAAACTTGTTAAATGAGATCGAGGTCTATAATGGTTATTCTTAGCTCCATCCAAACCACCACAAATAGCTTTTTCTTGGCATGCAAAACATTTAATTATTTTTTGTTCATGACTTATTACCAACAAGCTTCATCATGAAGAAATATCTAGATTCACAATCTCAAACACAATTGTCCCCCATACAAAAGTTTGCCTAAAAGACACATTAGAATCCTTACCGTAAAGCTTATTATACAATGAAACTTCACAAAAGAGAAAGTAAGCTCTAGGGCATTCAAAACTCCATTCTTACTTTGATATGATTTGGTTTAGGCAAGTTTGCAAATTCTAAGTTTCTTGTAGAAAATTCTCAACATAACCACCACCCTATTGTAGATGCTCCCTTCTCTTTCCAAAAACTATCAAACCCTAATTCTAGATATCAATCATCAATACTGCAATCCTTAATTAAAATTGCAAAAAAGTGAGAAATGAAAATACTTAGTACAACCAAGAGAGATGAAAATTTGGAGCTTAAAAGGAAAAACTCACCATAAGCTTGGCAATTCTGAACATGAAAAGGCAAAATATGAGATACAATATCATAGTCACATGTCTTCATGTCCTTCTCTTCTTCAACCTTGGCAAGTGCAATAAGTTCAAGCATATTTCCCATGAACAAATGAGAATAGGGTCCTTTCACCCCTTGCCTATTCATGATTCTCTTGATCCTCATGGGAGTAATCACAAACTTCTCCACCATCCCCACAACAATGTAAGCAACCCACATTAGGAGTACCATGAGTAGAGATGTAGACAGTGTGGACCATATCTAGTGGTCCCCCAAATAAATTTCCATTGAATTTATGAATGGCAACTATGATGATTTCTTCAATACTTTCAACTTTCATAGCTTTGCCACAAAACTATAACTCCTTTCTAATAACCTTTCTATTCCTGAAACGGGTCTACAAAACAAAACCCATGCATAAAGAAAACAACCAAAATTGCAAATGAGGGAAGGAAATTTTTATTACAAAATCAATCAACCCAAAGACAAAAAATCCTCGAGTCTCCAAGTGAAATTGAAACAGAGACAAAATTGTTAGCAGTATAATTCTTTGATTCCCAGAACTGACTCTCTTACTTTTTGGCCATTACGACAGAAATCGGAAACAATGTCAATTTAAGAAGCAAAGCTGAGAAAAAAACTCTTTCAGATTTGTGAAGCTGAACAAAAACTTTTCAGACTTGTCAGCTAGGGAAAAAAATTCACTTGAATTCAAAAACCAACAGGGGCCTTATGTGGGACTGGGACAAGTTAGACCAAAATATGTAGAACTCAATGAGCTTTCAAATGGAACCCAACAATTGGCGAAACAATGCACCAATGATGAAAATGCAAAGTGCCCAGATGCTATTCTTCCTTTTATAAATACTCAAATGTTTCTTAAAATGCGAGCTTCTTAGAAGCGTGTAACTCTTGAGAAGACCCAAACAAAGTGTAGACATCTTGCAGATAGGGTTTATTTGTTGTTAGTTCATGGTTTGTTCCTAGGTGGCTGATTCGTAGCTTCCTACACACCCAATTTGAAACCTTTGCAGATTCCTCCAGGATTTTTTTCATTTTTCTTTTATTTTCAATCTGTTCCCTTTTGTGTTCCCATCATGTTCCCAATATGTTCATTAAGTTCCCAACATGTTCCCCAAGGGTGTTCCCAATAACACCTTGCTTTAACCCCCTATGTTTTGCCCAAAGTCCTCCCCTTCTCACCTATATAAGTGGGCCAAAGGGGTAGACACTTTGTAACCTAAAAGAAAGTGGAAAATACAAATAGCAAACTTGATTATATCCAATAGATCTAAATAGACTTAAATCTTTTGGCACCCTACAACACATAACACTTCTTGAATTTTTAATATACCAATGTTAATGAGGGACTCTACTGAGATTCACTAGTTTTAATAGAAATCAACTTTCATATCTTCTAATTGGCAAACTCGTTATAGATGTCTAAATTTCCCGCTTAAATCTTCTTAATGGCCATGAACTATTAACTACCCAACTCCAATGCATATTACTAAAAATTCAAGATTCTATCGAGGTATGGCCTTTGAGGTCAAAACTTTCAAGGTTCATTCGATTTATGTGAATCGCTAACCATTTTCCCACTAAATGTAACAATGCAGTGTACCTCCACTTCTCTTAGCTAAAAACCTAAAAACTTGAAGACCCTTGAATCTAAATGATTATGCAAAACTTGATTTTGAGCCGTAGGTACCAAGCTTGTCTAGAGCCACTAAATAGGACAGATTCCTATGTAAGAATGCATGACCAATTTTTCTTTTCAAGTTTCCTTTTCATTCTTGATTTTGTTTGTCTCATTCTCCCCACCCTAAGGACACCCCCTTGAGGTTTTTGGTATTCTCTCTATCTATTGCCCATAACATAGATCTATGCTACTACAACTCAATCTCCCAATTCCTAGATGCTCCCAAACCTCTATATGTCCTTTTGTTCGGACCCTTCAGTTCTTCATCATACCTTGCCATTAATCCCTCACATCTAGCTTTACATTGATCTAAACAACTACTTAGCTAAGTCATCGACGCAACAAAGTTCATCATCACTAGCTTAGTAGTTTGAAAACTGCATAACGAAAAAAATTACATACGAAAAAGAACTACCCTTTTTCTTCTTCACACTACCTCTTATTCTTACCTCCTACCATCCATTCCGCAAATCTTCTTCAATGCAATCGCTCCCTCCACCATCCATTGTTCGGCACAACTCTTATCCTCCATAACACACAAATAAACAAGGTTGCCAACCCATGCATTTCTTGCAGCAAAAATAAAATGAGATTCTGCCACAAGCACACAAAAGTTGACGGCCATTAACAATAATCAAACAAAAATACGAAACCCTAAAACTCGTTGTGTTCACACCAATTAGAGTGACTTTTTGTCCGGTCACAACTCCATCTTTCAATAAAATCTTCTATTATGGGGAGCCTCCATAGTTTCAACCTTTTTTTGTGTGATGGGCCAATCAAATTGGCTCATTGCCAAAAAAAAAAATTGGACTTGCATGGCACTCACAACTAATCAAACATGAAAAATAAACAATGTAAAGTGTGAAACTGGCCAATAAAAAAAAAATTCTTTGTTATTTCCTTTTATGCATGCCCTTTTGGAAGCCTAGGGTGAACCAGCAAGGGTACAAACTAGTACTATGGTGTAAAAATCCCAAAGTTTTTGGGGCAATTTCTAAACAATACACATATAGGATCCTTAGACAAAAATAGGGTCTATGAGTCCAAATTTAACATTCCCCAGTTTTCAATCAAAAAGGTGAAGGTAATAATGTAGGTGTTGGTTGACCTTGCTTGCTTGGAAGGCACTACATCGTCAGCATATTTGCTACCCCAAATTGAGTGTTAGACTTTCTAATTCTTATACATCATCCAAAAAGTAATGTACACTATTGTGGCCTGTGGCGTTGGCCCAAGTGTTGCCACGTCCTCAACTAATTTTTCCTTACAAAACTTGGTTTTTTGGAATTTATTTAAATTTTTAGTGGGAAGAATCACTTAAAAATCAATATCTCCCACACATTCTGAATCCAAATCTTACCAAAAAATTTCCATTAAATGTTACCCATCAAGATCTTTCCAACAAAACCAAAGGCACATTCCAATTCTTCCAAAAAATTTAGCTATAATTTAATATAAGTTTTACTGAAATAATCATTCGATATTCAAAAAAATTTACACCACAAGTCCAAATGCCATGAAACCAAGCTAATGCACCCCTCCTCCTTGAAAGCTTTCCAAAGAAACCAAGAATGGGATTTGAAGCATCCTGGTTTGGTGGATTTCAAAACAAAACAAATTAGCCTCATAGATAGATGTCACTTTATTTTTGTGGATGGAAAAGTCCCCACAACAACAAAGTGATTTTTCTTTTTCCCTTTGATATTTCATCCTTGAAAAGTTTCACAATTTTTATTTTCTTCATTTCATTCATCTGATCTTTATATGTTCATATTTTGTAACTTGATGAACTTTGAATAATTATTATATATTAGGTTGCAACCTAAAATTTTGTGTATATGTTTGTAATTGGGTGTGTGCTTTTAGTGAATAATATACATGTTGTGTGGATGTATATGTGTTTCAAATTGATAGTTTATATGTGTAATGTGATTTTTTATACAATGCAATTTGGTGTCTACATTAGTAAATAATTAGAAATTTCAATCAAACTTGACATTGTGAGTCGTACCGACACAACCATGTGTGGTAGTCTCGATTTTTTAAGAGTTACTTCGGGGTTATTTGAGTGCGGTAGACTTATTAAGGGCTTTTAGCAACTTCACAAGGAGTGATGCATGTGCTTGGTGTGAAGGGGGTTTTGTTTTCTGGAATGCGTTATTGGTGGGTAAGGAGGAAGGTCAGTTCTTTTCTTCAACAGAGGCTAATAGCCATATTTTGAGAAACCTTGTTGCATAATTAGGGGTGACAAATCTCTAGAGGGTTGGGGGTAGAAGTAGGCATCAAAACTTGCAATGTTCAAACACTACATTTGTCTTGTTACGGTATTTAGGAAGTAGCAAACATATTAGATATTCTTGAAGCAGTCAAAGGGATGTCGATGAAGGGGTTAATAGAAGTAGTGCAATCTTCAAGTCGTTGAACATGAGGATAACTCGAGACAATTCAACAATTAAATAAATAGTATGATAGTGTGCCAACAGCAATAGGAATCTGATGATAACTGAAAACTTTATTTATAATAAGGTTGAGCTCAGCAAGAAGCTGCAAGTACATGTGAAATCAGGAGCTGTGCCTTAGTGATAGTTCACAACTGCAAGAAGTCAAGGATGCGTCGGATGGTGCAAACTAGGTAGTCCGCCTTGCTGTTAGGAGGGAGGCGACGAATCGGACCGCGCAACCAACGATAGTGTCCAACGCCGGGAACTGAAGACCAAACAAAGATGGAGGTGTCTTCGGTTTCATAACAACCTTCACAAACGGTTTCAGGTTCGTCACCGGAAGCAGGATCGACTTGTAGCAAGATCACCAGGGTGCGGGAGTTTGGCGAAATGCTGTAATACCAAGCTCGAGGAGGTTCAACTTTGAGACGAGCGCGCACCTCTCGAGGTTCGAGTTCTTCGTCACGGGGATGCTGCGTTATAGTCAAATCTAAAAACGATTCCGAAGGCGGTTCCTCGTTCACTTATGCAGCTTGGGGCCCGTAGGAGGTAATTGTGCGCGACGCCATGCTTGCAAGGAAGAGAGGAAAGATCTTCAACAAAAAAAAAAGAAAAGAAGAAGAGATAAATAAAATCAAATTGCAATGAAGGTGGAGGGGATTTATGACATCAAATCATATGTTCGTAATTTATACGCAAGGAAAGGAAAGGAGTGGGTAAAGAATGGCCTAGGACCATGGTAAGGTAAAACCCTTGTGTCAAAGGATGAAAAATGAGGGTTAAGGTAAGTTTGCTTGGGGGGAAGTGGGAGTAGGTGCAAAGGGATCTTTTCCTTCTATTGGCCACCAGGCCAAGAACCTTCCATTGACCACCGAGCAAAGGGATCTTCTCCTTCCATTGGCCACCAAGCCAAGAACCTTCCATTGGCCACCAAGCCAAAAACCTTCATCTCTCTTTAAAAGGCGGACTTGGGTCATGGGAGCTCTCTTCTTCTTCTCCTTCGAAAAAACAAAATTGGATCGAACCTTGAAAGTGTTTGTTTCGACAAGGTTTTAGAGGAGGAAATGAAGGATCAGCTTGGGAGTTGAAGAGAGGAAGGAAAATAGGGTGGAGATCTCGTGAGAGTTTGTAAGTAAGGGATGTGAGTAAGGATAGATTTGAAGGTTAGGATTTAGAGAAACTTCACAAAACCCTTTCGGGTTTAGTGGTGTAACTCTTTGCTGTTTTAACTGCAGAGCCCAAAATTTCGTAGGTAAATGCGTCTACTAGTTAGCTTTCCAAAGAGCTATAGCAAGTTGAATTTGGACAATCTGGGTGAGAGAAACAATTCTCCAAGTGACTGGTGGTCTGTAGTTTGGTTGAATCAACTACTTCCTCAAAATCCTCTCGGGTTTTATAGCATGGTTTCCTAGTTATTTAGCTTCAGATCTTGAAACTTGGTAGGAAGGTGCGTCTACTAATTAGCTTTCCAAAGAGCTATAGCAAGCCAAATTTGAACAGTCTAGGAGTGAGAAATAATTCTTTAAATGATTGCTGGTTGTAGCCATGTTGAAGGAAGTGTTGAGTTCACAAAAGTTTGTTTAAAGAGCTAGTTGTTTAATTTAAGGTTCTAGGATCAGGGGATTGTGGGGATCAAAGTAATAATAATAATAATAACAAAATAAAAATAAAATAAAATACATGGCCATCAATGTTAAGTTATGAAAGATGCATAGGCGGTAGAGAAATTTGAACTTCAACTACAAACGCAATCTAGTATCTAGAAGTACGCTCGTTTTGTCTTTCACCGGTAGCATTTATACTTTCAAGAATAGTCACCTTGTAGAACCGGGGGTAGAGCGACAAAAGTTGCCTCACAGACATACAATGTCACATCAAATCAACACAACTATTTGACATCTCAGTCAATAACAACATGCCATTTGGCACCACATTAACTAATTTGTAGACAATTTAATCAATTAACATGCCAATTGGAACTAATATCATTTGGACTACTAAACAAGTTAGTCATAATGGACATCCTAGTTGGCATCAATGTCAATTGAATTATTAGACATTCTACTGACAATGGAGATGCCATTTGGCATCCTTGTCAATTAAATTCTTACACATTGTACAATCACAATGGACATGCCATGTGGGATGGTATAAACGTTGGTAGATTATATGAGTGCTATCAGAAGAGAGAAGGAATGGTTAAAAGAAACGATATGAGTTGAAGAGGGAAAAGCCAGGTTAAGACAATAAAATAATTATGGGTGGACTTTGGAAAACTACTTACACATGTTGGGAAATAAAATGGAGTGTAGTGAATGCAATTATTTTATGGGAAAGATTTAAATAATCATTGGAGAATGTTCAAGAATTAATATTAAAGAAACTTACATGGGGGAATTGAAGTCTAGTGTATTCAGCATAAAACATTGACAATTAATGCTTCAAAATTAACCAAGTATAGGAGGTGGCTACCAATAATGGTATGTTTACTTACTTTAATACCAATCAAGAAAATCATACCAACTTTTCAAAATATTAGTTTCTTTGGTAGAAGAAATTTTACAAGACTAAACATTGATGTTTTAATAGAAAATTGGATGTCTTGTGATGTATTATGGGCTCTTAGGTGCCCTAATTCTAAATATGTGTCGACATTGAGAGGCAATGAAGAATACTATTGTGAAGAAATAGTGTTAAAAGAATTTTGGTCATAACTATTGATATCAAATCCACATGAGAAAAAATTAAGTTGAGAATAGTAAAAGAAATGGTTGTAAAGGAAATATAGGAAACTATGTTTAAAACCTATGACAAATAAAGGTAAAAAAGGAGAAGAAAAAAATAGATTGAGAGATCAGAGAAGATAGAATTGAAAGGAAACTAAATAAATAACTATTTTAATTCAACAAGTAGACAAATCCACTAAATGGAAAGTATTAAGAACTATCTTTAGTCCAACGAATATTTATTGAGTATTGGAACCTTTGAAGGAAGAACCTATAGTGTTAGCAACTCAATCTATTGTTGAAGAAACTCTATTGTCGTCTACTGAAAAAACTAAACAATCTATTCAATCTGGTTTGTTGGCTATAGAAAGTGAAAAGCTATCAATTGGAACTAATATACCTAAATTGATTACACTAAAGTCAACTTTCAATGTGTTTGGAACTTTAGATTGGGTAACAAAAGAAGGATGGCCATTAATACCCAAGCAAAAAATTAATGACAACTTGGTAATGGAAGCCTATAATAGTAGTGGTGAAACAACAGAGCATAAGTTATTCAAGCTATTCATTCAAAACACTAATTTTGTTAAAACAAATATTCGACCAAATGTGCATATTACATTGACAATGTCAATTGGCATACCGACTATGAATGTACCTTCCTTCATGGTTGTCGCACCTATTAATGTTTTGAGAATCTAATTACCGAAGTATCACAATAATGAAAATCTAGTATTACACATTTGACAATTAACCAAAGAATGTGTAACTAATGGTGAAGAGTTTGATGCTCGTAAGATATAATATTTTCCCAATTTTTTAAGAGGAAGAGCTACCAATTGGTTTGCTAAATATGAAACTACATATTTAACAACAACATGGAATCAAGTATAGTGAACATTCATTACACGATTTAATGGTTCAAAATGGAGGGCAAGTTACTACAACTTTATGTTATGCCAAACAACAAAAATATGAGTTAGTGGAAGACTACTACGATTGATTCCCGCAACTATGTGTAGTTAAATTCCACAACAACCTAATGATATTTATTTACGTGAAACATTTAGAGAAGGGTTTAGGGTTTAGGGTTTAGATAACCAAAGTAAAAATGGTTATCACTAGCATGTCATGAAAAACATTGGCAAAAGTAGTAGAATTTGTAATTACTATGGAAGAAGAATTACTAGTGAGGCATAAGAATATAACAAGATTTTGTCAAGCTAATTTAGATAGTGAACAATCATATGATTTAGATGAAGAAGATCATAGTAAAACCAAAAGAAAGGATACTAAAGTACAATTTGATTCTGTTAGAAGAGGTGTTTATTGCCAAAACTATTATAATGAAGGACATTTCAATAAAGACTGTAAAATTTTAAATAAATTTTTTCAAATATGTAAAAGTAAGGAACATAATACATATCATTGCTTAAGCAAACAATAAGTGAAAGATGTCCATCAAAGGAAATTATACTAGTACATGTAGTGTAAGTTGAAGTACTAATAATTCAAGAACAACAGCAACAAAGTTATGAAACACCAGCATAGCAAATTGGCATGGACATCATAATCAAAACAATTACTATAATCAGCATGGTTATAACCAAAATAGTGAATTCAAACAAAGAAGCATAAGATGTTTTTGTTATTGTAAAGGACATGTAAGGAAGGATTGTCCTATTTGGAAAAAATTTATGGAGGAAGAAAAGAAGTCCAAACCAAAAGTTGAGTGAATATTGCTATGGTTGATTGGGACCAACCAATATTGGATGTTTTTGTGACCACGAGAGGTTAGAAGGTTCATACGCCTGAGGAATAAATTCAAGAGAAAGAGTTAAGTCCTACGAGAGGACAACAAACTAAATGGGGACGAGAAAAAGATGTTCTTCAAGATATAGTAAAAAAACTACAATTTATACAAGAGTTTGAGGATAAACCGTTGGAGTTATCAAAATGTAATATCTGGAACCCACCAAGTTACAATTAAATGGGTTGAGTAGAGATGCATCATTAGAAAAGTTTATGCTTCAAGGGGATTTGCCACGTGGAAGTTGGTCAGCAAAGATGACCAAGGAAGGAGATCATCTAAAAAACCATGATAAGATGACATAGTCAAACATGATGGGAGAAAAATCAACAAAAGGCATTGAGATGACGAATGTCGTGAAGTCAACAGGATCCAAAAGAACGAATTGACAAGTGAAGTTGACATGACACAAAAAAACAAATTGACATAACATCGAAGGACAAGTTGACAAGTGAAGTTTACATGATATGAAAAAACAAGTCAACAAGTGAAGTCAACATGCCACAAAAGTATAAGTCAACAAGTGAGGTTGACATGATTGGGAAAAAGTCAACTATTGAAGTCAATATGATGGATGAAGGCAACCCATCAAGTCCAATTGATAGTGCTAGAGATGGCAAGTCAAACTAGGATGACAATATGAACAAGCAGTTTGGAAAGACTAAAAATATTGTTATGCCAAACACTACTACCTAGAGGAAGGTCATTGGTAAATCCACAAGTCAAGGGAAGAGGCTCGAAGAATTTATTGATACAATAAGGATAATATGTAAGGGAAGACCAAGATGGTTAAGGAAAAATATGGAATTTTTTCCACAAAAGCAGTTGGAAAAGGAACAACTTGTAGAAAAGGATGTAGTTGAGAATTTTTGTGGATTAGGAAACATTAAAGAATTATTGGAAATGATGATGAATCTAAAATTGGAGGTTAAACAAGGACAATTACCCAAGATTTGTCCACAATTCATTTTGATAATGGAGAAGAATTTGTTGAAAATGAAAAAACCCAAGTGATTGATGTATGTAAAAGTAACCATAATGAAAATCAAATACTTTGATGAAACAGTGTTAGTAGTTCAAGTTTGAATAGGGAAATTTGGAGTTCAAAATGTATTACTAGATGGAGGATTTGGTGTAAATATTATTTCAAAGAATTTAAGGAAGAAACTTAGGCTAAAAAAACCTTAACCAACTTTGTTTGTTGTGAGAATGGTTGACCAAAAGAAGGTTCGACCATTGGGCTTGATTAAGAACTTGAAAATTGATTTAGTAGGCTATGTTTGTAAAATCTCAGTAATTGTACTAAACATGGAGAATGGAATTGAGGCATATTCCATGCTTTTGGGAAGACCATGGTTAAAACAAGGGAAATCACATCATAATTGGGGTGATAACACTCTTACTATTACTTCTAAAGATAGAATGGTCACACTTAACACTATAAAGCGCGTAAATATTAAATCATCACAACGACCCAAAATTTGGATAATGAATTTGATTGGGATAAAGGGTTTTCTAAACAAGGAGAGGAAGAAATGTATAGAGAAGTTCTAGAGTTATGACCTATAGGAGAAATAATGCCAAAAGAATTATACTTCTTACTTGAAATTGATTGTGGAATGCTATAACCAAAAGAGAAGAATGAGTACCCAATATCTTTTTATGAACACCAACCAAGTGAAATATTAATTCTTGATGAGGCAATGGATATAACCATTGAGGATAAAAATATTACTAGTTAGACTATAATTATAAAATAATAGCTTGCAAAGTTAAATTTAGGAAATGAAGAAGAACCTCAAGATGTATTAATTAGTAGGATTTTACCAATTGCATTTTAGTTTCAAGCCAAAGACATGTTGACTAACTACAAAGATGTATAGAGTTACAAAGAATTAAGAGGAATTCCTAAGGAAATCTATGAACATAAAATTGAACTCATGGTAGGTGCCCAACCTATTAGACAAAGGCAATACATAATGAATCCAAATTATGCCTTGAAAGTTAAAGAAGATTTAGATAAATTATTGGATGCAAGATTTATTTATCCAATAAAAACAACACCTTGGTTATCACCATTGGTCATTGTGTCGAAAAAAATGGTAAATTACGTATACGCACATGGATTACCGAAAGTTAATTGCATAAACAAAATCCAACCCATTTCCATTACCTTTCTTGGATTCAATATTGGATTCAGTAGCTGGACATGAGATGTATTCATTCATGGATGGTTATAGTGGCTATAACCAGATCAAGAAGGCTAAAACAGATAAAGAAAAAATAACTTTTATTTTGGAATGGGGTGCTTATGCATATAATGTAATGTCATTTGGCTTATGTAATGCTCCAAGAACCTTTCAAAAATCAATTAAAAAATCATTTAAGAAATATTTGAATGACTTCATGCAAGTATTTTTGGACAATTTTGGTGTTTATGGTAGTAAGGAAGACCATTTATAGAAATTGTGGAAATGTTTGGAAGAATGTTGTGTCAATGGTATTAGCCTTAATTTGGAAAAGTGTGTTTTTTGTGTTAATTCTAGTGTATTATTAGGACACATTGTTTATAATGAAGGACTACTGGTGGATCCATGAAAATTTTTAGCCATTATTACAATGCCAACATTAATTAATGTCACTAAGATTAGAACATTTCTTAAAGCGGTAGGCTTTTATTGGTGATGCTTCAAGGATTTTGCTAATATAGCTGCATTGATGTGTAAATTGCTTAAAAAGAATGAAGAATTTAAGTGGGATGATGCATGTAATAAATCATGGGAATGGATGAAGGCATCAATGACATGTTTACTTGTCCTAATTGTACCAAATTGGAATGTGGAATTCCATGTACATATCAATGCATCCAATTTTGCTTTAGGTGTTATGATGGGACAAAATCTAGATAATATTATTGATAAACCAATTTATTATGCCAACAGATTAATGAACAATGTAAAGAGAAACTATTCCACCATAAAAAGGAAGCATTGACCATGATTTATGCAGTAAATTTTTTGACATTATTTACTACGCAATAGTTTCACTTTCTTTGTCAACCACCAAGCTATGTTATATTTGGTAAATAAACCAGTCATTACATGATGCATTGCAAGATGGTTGTTATTGTTATAGGAATTTGATTTGAAAGTATTCTACTAATTGAGTTGAATTCACTTTGTGTTGAACCAATTATCTCGGATAAGCCATGGGGAATTGGTTATTGCAGTCAAAGATCAGTTGTTTGATGTAATGTTATTAATTGGGAATTGCTTAGTATGGTCCCATATTATAATACTTACAAAAAGGTTTATTCAATAATAATATACCAAAAAAAGAAAGAAGTCATAATATAGTCAAATTACAACCATATACATTATACAACAAAGTCCTATACAAGCTAAGACCAGACAATATTTTACAGCAATGCCTATCACCCACTAAAGCCATTAAGGTATTTGCAAAACTACATGAAGGACTTGTCGAAGGACATTTGGGTACAAACACCACCATTAAAAAGATACTGAATTCAAGTTATTGGTGGCCAACATTAAACAAAGATGCAGCCAAAATGTGCCAAACATATGATATTTGTCAACGTCTAAGACCACTATGGCGGAGTGGCAATGGACCCCTCAAACCAATTTGGGCATTTGAATTGTTTATGATGTGGGGACTTTATTTTATGGGCCAAATCAAACCAAAAGCAAGATACACTAATAATCAATATATTATTGTAGCTATGGATTATACAACTAGGTGGGTTGAAGCAAAAGCCTTATAAGATAATATGGCTCAAAGTACAACAAAATTTTTGTATGAAAATATTATTTCACACGTTTTGGTTGTCCAACTCATTTAGTAAGTGATCAAGGGAGTCATTTCATTAATAGGGTCATGGTGAACCACCTTTAGTAATAATGACAACTATTGTGAATATCAAAAAAGAATTAAGTTGATACAAAGTAAGAATGAACATACCACACCTACCAATCTACCTTGGACCGATTGTAAAACTAGACCAAGAAACTTAAACTTGAGCTATGGAATAGAGACGACAACACTGACGAGATCGAATGGTTGCCAAGTGGCAAGCCAAGGTATAATGAAATAAAGCCAAGAAAATGTAATTGTAATTCAATAAAACCTACGTACATGCAAACCTCAAGAACATTGGCCAACTATACCCACCCAAATTTGTTCCAATAATCACTACTAATAAAAAATATTAATAAAGGTTTAAATAAAATACACCCACTATGAGAAAGCAAACATAAGAACACTCCAAAAACCTTCTCATAGTGCCTATGGATGAACAACGGCCTCTTTGGCCATTATAACATTTACTAAGCCTTAGAGTACAGGAGGAATTATGGGCCATTGAACATAGATATTCATTATGTAAAGATTTTGCAAGACAATATAATGAGCGTATTACTAGATGGAACTCCAGGGCACAAGAAAATGAAACAAAGAAATCAAAAAAAGAAAAGTGACAATAAAGTAAGAAATGAAGATGACACACATTATGTTCAGTAGTAGTAGATAATCAAAAGTTCTATTGTGAGAATGCTTAGAAATAACTCAAAGAAGAGCAAAATGAAAGTATAAATGGGGAAGAAAATAACATTGAGAGCTTACATTTAGAACACTTTACTAGTTTTTAGACTATGAGCATCACCGTGAAGGATTGGAGAAACAAGCTTCAACAAAGAAAGGCGGTCATATCAAAGGGAGCCTTCAAAGTCTTCCAAGAAGGGGAGCATGTGTAATGTGATCATGAGTTTGAAGAAAGCCAATTGTAGGTGTAGCAATATTTGAAAGTAAAGCAAAAAAACAAGGTGCAATGATATTCCATAACAAAACAACAACGTTTGGAGTTTCAAGTATTATAGTTTGTCTTGAATTTTTCTTTGTAGGAGTGTATTGTAAACCTCTATTGTCTCCTTACCAACAATTTGTGATAATATTTTGGAACTAAGAGTTCAATATGTATAAGGAGCAAATTATTGAAAGGAAACGTAGTTTGAAAGGTAGTAGTGGTAATGCTGCTCCAAAATGACAACATGTCAAGGAAGTGGAGAGGAGCATCACTCCAAAGGATTTGGAAACCATTAATTTTGTTGGATGTATACAAATAATGATTTGGTCTATGGAAAGATGAGAGGCAAGTTGGGTGGAGAAGGCATGTTTCACCCAACTTTGGAAGTTTGACTAGACTAAAGTCAATTCTTCCATAGTTACAAAGTTGATTTGTAATTACCAAGTCATCGATGAAGTGATGATGTTGCAAAGAAAACAAATCAAATTGTAATTAAAGCTGTTGTTGAAATGTTTAAACTTCCTTGCACTAAAGCAATTGGAGGAAGGAAGGAAGGTTACAATGTCTCCATTGTGAAATACTTCACAGGGGAAGAAATAAAACACTATGTCCCACACTTTAGATATTTGATAGCCAAAACAAATGGGCCTTTGAAGGTCATGAGATTCATAACTTTAACGAAAGTGGTAATTCTCAAATAGGGTAACAATTATGTACCTAGTGCACTTATTTCCATTATTCAAACAATTGAAAAAGGAATTGTCAACTAGGGAGCATGGTTCATGCAAAAGCTACAAAATGAGATTATTGTTTTTCAACAGAAGGTTAACAAACTGGGAAATAGTTTAATAGCACTTGCCTTAATCATCATTGGGAAATTCTATGAAGGGAAGAAGGACAAGCTTATGTGCTAAAAAGAAGAACATGGATTGTCATTGATGTGTAAGTAGTCATGCTAGTTAGTTAGAAAAAGAAAAGGGAAGGAGTAGTTGTCATCATGGTAGGGGAACACCTTGAATTATTGTTATTACAAGAAGGGGATAACCATAATATTGCCCCATAGCATGTCAAACAATATCTCTCTCTTTATCCACGTATGGTGATCTCGATGAAGTGTGATGAAGGCTTAATTAATTAATCCAAAGATCATATTAAATATAAATTTTATTGGATAAATTGTTTAACTTAGTTCTTTGAAATTTTTTCTTGATGATAATGGTCATCAATGATAAACATATGTATCTTTTGCATACGTCCCTCCAACTTTTGAAAGTTTTTTCAAAACAAATTTGATTCAAGAAGGATTTTATCACTTGTGCATTTGAAACATTAATCAAAATATGTTTCCAATATTGTATGGGGTAGTTCATTTTCATCAACCTAATTTATTTCAATGAGTACATTTGTCCCTTGCATTTCATGGCAATTGTCCAAATCTCCAATTTCAATTTATCCTTTAGAAAAAAAATGTTGCATATGATTTCATAAGCATCTTCATTTTAAATTTCCACATTACTTATATCTATTAGACATTTTGTAAGACATTCCTTTCAAAGTAATGCTTTACTTTCCAATAACATCTTTTAGTTTATTGAATTTCCAAATAATCCACATTTTTTCAAATGTGGCCTACAATCTTGCTGGAACGGCCTTTCTCTTGATATTAAATAATCTACTTGCAATGCTACATCTGATATTTCAAAACAATTGTGCCCTTGTCACCACACCTTTAGAAATGATAGAATCAAGTTTGACCAACATGTTTGGAAATTCCTATTTTGGAGCTTTGTTGCATTTTGTATCTATAGACCATGTTGTTATGGATGTGTGTTTGTTCTATTAGTACATGTCATGATCATCCCCACCATGTTTTTTAAAGATCTCAAAAGGAAATGAATCATTTGAGTAATATATATATATATATATATTAGTCCCATGTTCACCATATATGTGGGGTGATGATAACTTATGTGTGTGTTGTGTGATATATCCAAATTTCCAATTATTGAATAATTAAATGTAAAATACACATGTGAGTTTTAATCATAATGTGACTAGCACATGCTCTATCTTCATCTCATGATACATTTGCCATATTTACACATGGTGCATATACAAATTGTTTTAGTGGATGTGCATATGCCACATATAGCTAAGTATGTTATAGCTTCTCACATGCATATTTCCTTGGAGAACTTTATTGGTGCTTAAATATTAATTGCACAACATTAAGTACATGCTTCTTGTACATGTAGATGGTAGATTTGTATGGAACATTCACATGCTTGGTATAATCACATATGTGGGATGTACATTTACACCATATCTAAATTCAGAATATTTCAAATATTTAAATGTTAGATGCACAAAATCTCTTTTATATGCTAGAAAATTACCACATTGCATATGTGTTGGAATCCCAATGTGTTGTGATTTGTTTACGATATATGATTCTTATATTAATTGTCTTTTCCCATGAAAATGCAGTTCTTTTTGGATAAAATATATCCTTTTATTTATGGTGATTTATGACATCTATTTTTGAATAAAATATATTGGTCTTGTTGGGATCCCATCAACAGTGTGCTTACTATTTTTTGTTTACAACATGTTCTATTTCCAATTAGATCTTGTCTTGTTATAATCATGCCAATAGTAGGTCACATGATTTGATTAGTATATGTCAGAGTTATGATTTCAAAAATCATCATTGTATTCTATATTAATTACCTTTCCTTCACACTTCTTTCTATGGTCTTCCACCTATCTCCTTGTTTCTCTATTTCCTTTGAAATTTTAAATGAAGCCAAATTGATTCATCATTATATCATTAGCAATTCCCATAAGATTGACCTCACTTTTAATATCTTATCGCCAAAGTCAATTCTTGTAGTGACGATATATTATTTTTTTGTTTCATGTCTTTTCAAATGAAAATATGTCAAATTGTGGTTATTAGTGATCAGGGAATCAATTGAATGCCAAATCTTTCCGATTGTTCCACTTTTTTTTAACTCCATTCAACAAGTCATTTCATTTTTCATTTGATCCTAGTCTTGGGAATACTTATGGAATTCAAGTAATGGAATCCAACTAAGGTTTTGAATTATGGTGGTTTCAATTTGATCACCTCGTTTCACTTTTAATATGTTTCCTGGAATCCCATAATCTTTGGCTACAATAATCTTTTAGTGATTTTTTTTATGTGCGTCAAATTGATGTTGTTCTTTGTCCACTTCCATATTCATCTTGCTTCATTTTTTGAACATATTGCCAAGTTTATCTTAATATGCATTCTACTTGTTGTTTTCCCCACTCCTTGTCCTTTGTAGTATTTATATTCATGCTTTGCATCTGATTGCATTTCATTATGTGTTGCCTTTTTTCTTTTTCATTACTATCTGTGTGTCCTTGGTAACATGGTGACATTTCATGCTGTTGGACATTCAGAGCTAACCATCATGGTCGATGATTTTGGGACAACTTCAGTCTTTAAACAATGTTTGTGTGTTATGTTTTCTTTTCAGCTAAGATCCTTGCATGTATCCAAGGATGTTTCATATGATTCTAATAGCTTGGTCTTGAAATTGTTGTATTAGATTCCTATGACCTCCTTTCAAAGGAGACAATGGGTGGTTGGTTGTGGGTGTCATCTTATTGTTAGCAATAGTTTTATTCATAACTTTCAAGAAACAATCTTGATGTTAAGAACAATAAGCTCTATGGTCAAGATTGTGAAACAAGAACATGAAATTAACGACATTCAACTTTTATTTTTAGACAAACCTTCTTCATATGTTTTCATTGAGTTGTTTGATTTTTCTTTGCGTAACGATTTGATACCCCATTCTTCATCCATAACATCACCAGATTTGATTTCTCAATTTGGTTCCCTACAACCATAATCTCCATCGTCATGATTGGTTTTTGCCTTGTCATCACAAACTTCCACCTTTTAAAAAAACATTCGGTCTGTGGTTTTTTGCTTATGTGGAATGGCGCTTTCGGGATAGAGCTCCAACAAGTCGTGGAATTTGGATTATCACAAATTACTTGTTCAAAAAGTTGTCAATTATTTTTGATGGGGATGTTTTGTTTGAATTGCTACCTTTGTTTCCCAATGTTCATGACTTTTCAAAAATGCAGGGCATGGGTAAAAAAAATGATGGCCATGCTTGGTGTGAGGTGATCACCACCAATATTAAAAATAGTTTTGGGCTAAACTTCAGGAAGATGTTTTGCTTGGGTAACTTGTATTGTGTGCAAGATGATTGTGAGAACTTTGTGCATTCTATCTTTCATAATGAAACCTTTTGGTGCAATGAAAACATTCATATTCCAATAATAGGTCAAATGCACCTAATTTCATTCGCTTCTTTGCTTGATGCAAATTTCGTCATGTTCTTGGACCTTCTATGTTGTTGGTTATAGTGGGAAAATCAATTATGTTATGCATAAACTCCAATCTCTATCGAAAGTGATAATTCATCTTGGTGTGAATGGTAAGTGCAAGGAGTCTCTAGAGGAGACTAAAAGGTTGATTGCAGAGGAGGACATTTGCATGCTTGATGTGAAATTGTTTGTGATTTCCATGACTTTTAACAAGGCCTTGGCTAGGCATTTGCTCAATGATTGTAACTATGGCATAGTGGAGTTTTTCAAAGGTGAACAATTAGAGCACATCCATGACAAATTATATGAATTGAATTTTCCTAACTTTCGTAACTTCATTGTTTTTTTCAAGCATTGTCCAAGTGGTGGTTACATTGATAACATCTTTGAATTGAAGTCCAAGAGTTAATATGACTACATCCAAGAATATTTGCTTCCTTGAATAAGTTTTGGACAAAAGGTGTTCATTTTCAAGATGTCCATAAATGATGTGGGGAATGGAGTGAGTTTTGTCACAAGAATGTAGCCTACAAGGGATTTGCAAAATGCTTGAATCATGTTTGGTCATGTGAAGCGTGTGGCTAGTTGGACAATTTTGGCTTGTCATGTGTACAATTTGACCTATTACAAAGTGATGACCATTGTAGTTTGTGACATGCAATTTGAGGACATGGAGGCTCAACAAGTAATGTGGACAAAGCTCAATGACATGATGTAGAAGCACGACTTTCCAAAATTGAATTTGAAAGGATTCATGGCTAACAATGCATAAGCTAATTGGAATGTAGTCAAAATTGTTTATGGATCAAAGGACCCCTTTGTGAAGATGGTTGATAATGGGCACACATGTCTATTTGGACTTAATTGCTTGATAGGCACACCAAAAATTTGATCAAACCTGGATTTCAAAATCAACACATCTGTCTTTGTTGATAGTACAAGGGCGCAAAATCCCTTGTTGATAATTTGTATGTTCTAATTCATTGTTGGTGGCTTTCGTTAGGGGGCTACTTTTGAGTTGGGTGTCCATGAGTTTGGCAATTGGTTTAACTTCTTACATATCTATGTCAAACAATGGGGAGGGTTCATGGTGCATGTGAGTATTTCATTTTTAAGCTTTTTATGATTTTTCTTTTCTTGTTTGCATTCAAAACAAGATTTCCATTTGCTTTCTAATTCTATTTGCACTTTCACTCCAACTTTGTTACAACATTTTAAATTTTTTTGATGTTTTTTTTCCCTTGACCTACAAAAGTTCAATGACGGGGAATGGGCATACATGCCCATTTGCAATTTGGTAGAAATTATGCATAACATCTAGTTGCAATAATTGGAAAATGGGGCACTTATTTATACACAACGACATTTGATGACTATGTTCATGCTTTCAAATATTCTACATTGTATAGATAATACTTGCAAGGTGGTTCATTTGGTAATGGACCCGATAAGAATGAATTGCTGTTGAAGAGGGCATAAGGATTAATGATCATACTAGACTTGTGGCTATTGTGGCAAATTACACATCTAGGTCATCTGTCACAAATTGCTTTCTGCACCTCCAAGGAGAAGAGGTGTTTGGGTCTGCTAAACAACTTGCAAATTGTCCTCTAGGTGTAAATAAAGATTCCCATCATTTTGATTGTGTGAATTTCTCTCATCCATAGGTAATCATTCCTATTATTGAACCCGATATTATAGAGAATATACACATTCAACAACTGCCATTTGGTTCTAGTAATTTGCTACCTTTTGTATCTTGACGTGGTTTAGAGTTGAAGGAAAATATTTGTGTTAATGGCCATTGGTGTATTGAACATTGCCCACCCAAATTTGCAATTCAATGTTTTGCATTCCAAAAAACCATGGCATTGAAATGTAAAGCAAGGATCAACTTTTACAAATCAATAAATGGAATTCCTAATCCATGTTATTCAGGTTTCTGGTTTGAATATCAGTGGATCACTTGAGCACCATAAGACTAATTTTGTTTTGATGACTTGAGCCATTGTGTGGGTGGGACAACTCGAAAATTTGTAATTGCTAGGCTTGCAGTTCCAACCATATGGCCCATCTAAGAAGGTACTAATTTGACCCAAAAGGAGGTAACAACTTTAGAAGAGGTAAGGTTTTCTTTTGGTTGCTTACTTAGAAACAACATTTGAAGTTTATTTGGCTTCTAATCTTCTAGTTCAAGCAATCCCATGTGCATGTTATGAGTTGTCACATCCTTGTGAAGTTGTCTAATGCAAGTTGTTGGCCTACAACTTGTGGTGGCAAGAAGGTGAGATGGCTTTCCATGTTCAAAATAACATAACATCACACCAACAATTGGCAAGTTACTATTCCAATGCATTATTTTATGCAATGTAAACATGTGTATCATGTCTTATAGATGATTATGTTTTGTGGGTTCACGAAAGAGTTCATTCATTACTACACGTGGAGTTAGGATGAAATTTAGTGTTTGTTAAAACACCCTAAAGCCTCTGGACTTTAATGATAGTACATAACAATTGCATTTGTTTCAAATTAGTTATGTTTTTGTCAATCCTCAAGCTTGCTATACTTGCCTCCATTATGTAGGAAGTTTAGTTTCAAGTTATGGCTAAATAATGTTTTCTCCACTATGTATTATTTCAATCATTCTTATGAGATGTATATGTTCTTTTGTTCTAGCGATTATGCATAAGTAGTGTGGCATCAAAGTATGTGACTTGATAAAATTATATACATTTTATTTACAATAAACCCATTGATTATCATAACATGATTTTATGTATATTGTTTTATTCTATAGAATATTGTAGTACCTTGCCATTGTAGCACATGTTTGTCAGAAAATAAATATATTTATTAATTTAAATTTATCAATTTTTTTCAAACATGCAATTTTTCATCATTTCAACAATTTTGAAAATATTGAAAGTATTATATAAGAGCCTTAGATTTTTGGAGCATTGGTTGCACCAAGAATGATAATATGCATCTTTGTATCTTTTTTTTACTTGAAACCTTCACATGATGCTACTATTAATAGTTATGTTAGTTAAATTTATGTTAAAAGTCAATAAATCATTGTTGATTCCCCAAAAAATCATGCATGTGATATGGTAAAATATTCCACACCTTGTCATGGAATATTTTACCACATCATATGTATTATTTGCACATGGTAGACAAATATATTAAGAATATTCTATGATGTGGCATGGAATATTTTTAAAAATTCCTTGCTCACACTCACCTATTCATTTGGTCATTCGCTCACTTGTTAGTGCCATTGCCAAAAGAGGACGAACATGATTAGGATCACGACTTAGGTGGAGAACTAGGAGGCACTAAGAGTTAGGAACCAAAGGAGGATGAACACGATTAAAGAAGAACCATTAGGAATTAGGAACCAAGATGTAGAGGAGGATGAACATAATTAAGGTCATGAACCAGTCAGAATTAGGAGTTAGGAAGAGCCATGATGAACCATGGGCGAGAAACCAAGCATAATGGAGGATGAACATGATCAAGATCACGATGATGGGGGATTGGAAGCTCAAAAAGAAAATGAACATAATCAAAATCACAACACCAAAGTTGGGCCCACATTTGATGACAATCACCAAGAGGAGGACTATGATGGAAGGAGGAATTGGACCTACATTTGAATGTTTAAACAATGAAGATCATGATGAAGACCTCCTGCACACCATCACCATCGCTTGTACAATAGAAGGCATAACCAATATTAATTTTTTCAATAGAAGAAAACAAATTTATAACAAACACCATTGAAGATTGAAGACAAAACCCAAATGAACACCCATGGAGATGATGATGGTCAACAAATCCTTGGCACTAATTCTTAGCTACAACCAACAAACTCCAAAGTTTGACCATCCAAAATCCAAACTCCAAACCAAGGAATGTTGGCCAAAACCTAGAATGGGGTGCAGCATCACATGGAAATTTAGGGTTGGAAAACATAGGGTTTTGTATGACCATCATTTTCTTCATGTTTCTGTAAATGTTGATTTTGGAAGTAGATTTATGATGAACCTTTTTGCATTATGTATTCAACAAGCTTTATTCCCATTCCATTCAATCAAGGGTCAAAATTTGTCCATGTTTTAATTGTTGACACCTCTTTCATAAGGCAAAACATGTTTGGTTATCGTGATGACAAGTGTTTGTTTTAACTTTTCCTAGTAAGTTGACCCCCCTTCATTTGGGGGAGCATATCTTGGTCGTTCCTTGACCAAATCACATGATTAAAACATCTGTGAGTGCGCCTAGAGATGGGCCACAACTTCTTTTGAGAACTTAACCCCAAAAAATCAACATATCTAGCACACCTAAACCCTTATATGTTTAGTCATTGGTCTATCTACCTTAGTACTGGTTAAAATCGATGTTTTTGATATACCCCATGATAAGGGTATATACAAAATGTTAATTTATTTATTCAATCGGTAAATGTATATTACGATTTTTTCATTAAAGTAAGGTTTGGGTAATTATTTCTATAATTTTTGGTACATGGGTAGGGTTTGGGTGCCCTTATCATATACCCCTAGTTACGATTATAAATAAATAAATAAATGGTAATTTATTATTTAATAAATAATAAGATTTTTCACATTGAAATTTTTATTTAGACAACTTTCGTAAGACTAAATCTAGTGGGGCAATGCACACATATGATATCAAATTATAACAATATAATTATGTAAAAATATTTCAATTTCTACTTCTAAACATACATAAAATGAGAGACCATTAAGATCACATTAGACAACATGTCATTTACTTTATTAAACATAAATGCAAATTTAAAAATAAAAATTTACTATATCAACAAGCTCAACATAATGGTTTTCAAACTTTTAAATCTAATCTAAGAAACTTGCTTCACCATCCCCAAGTGCTCAAGAGGCACATTCTTTGTCAATACAAGACACCTTGCACAACAATCAAACATAACATCGGCAACAATTTTAAGGTTTATGTTGGGGTTATAAGGCTTAGATGACCTTTACCATAATGAGATTTACTTGGGTTTGAAAACATACCCAATTTTGGGTATGAACATTTGTGAAATATATCCAAGATTATGAAATGAATATATTTTTCAAATATACATTTAATTGGTAAATTGATTTTAGAAAAAATAGAACAAGATTAATAATATACCCTACGTGTACTTAGTAGGTATACATGATATACCTGCACAACACTAGTGAAAAGACTTCAAATGTAAACTTGAAATAACATTTTGATGCACTTGACAAATTATTTCAACACTTTAGTTACAATAGCATAGGGATTCAGTTTGTTTTTGAAAAAATAAGGACCTTGTAGGGCAAAACAACCCATGAGCAATCACTTAAGCGCTTAGGAGAGGTTGGATCCAAGGGGACGGCTCCATTGTTTCTAGTGTCCAAATGAAACTTGAACCCTTCCTATTGGTGCATCTATTGCACTAAAGATTGTTAAAAAAATAAAAATTTGGGAAATTACGGGCCCCTAAAGTAGAGGGGGTCAAAAATTGAGAAAAAACAAACCACCAAACATTACAAAGCTGGTTCCCAATCACCCAAAAAATTCATTGTATGTTTCTTTATTGCTATGAGAGTTTAAACATGATTTGTAAAATTGAAGGTGGTGGTCCTATAACACTTTAAATCGCATAAAATGAACAAGAAATGAGAAAGTTAGAAGCTTTGAAAGTAGGAGGGGTCCAAACAGAAGAAAAAAGAAAAAAATGCGCTTTGAGAGTTGGAAAGCTTATTTTTCTTCTTGCTATTTTTCATTACTCCTTTTCATTGGCACTTCAAAGATGATTTCTAGAGCTTGAGGTAGCGTTCTCATAACATTTTAAATCAGTCACAATGAAGCACAGATGACGAAGATCTAAAGAAGTGATCAGTGATAGGGTAGTGATCACTGATGGGCAGTTCTACCGTAGTACTTCTACTTCCACAAAACCAAGCAAAAGCAAGCAGGGGGTGGGCCCACATAGAAGAAAATACATGAGGCATCATACATACCATCTGCCTTCTGTTTTTTGAAAGATGTACAAGTTTAACAAGAATCTCAAGGAAGCCTTGTGTTTGATTTTCTTTTCTTGTTTCTTGTTTATGAGTGGAAATCCAAACTCCATGAATGGTTTCTCTATCCATATGATACTGAATGTGTATGTGAAGGGCAGGTAATATGGGGGTTTATGTGTAAGGTGGGGCATTCTCAAAGAAAGGCATTTTGCGAACGTCCCTGACTTCTTTTGAGAATGCCTCAACCTTTACCTATTGTATGGGACTGCTAGAAATTCTTGTTAGTGTATGTTGAGGATGCCCTAAATTGCAGAATGGGATCTTACAGGGATTCCCACGCAAGACAATCTTGTAGAGGGTTTCCCTGCAAGACAATTTCGACTGCTTGAAATTTTACCTGTTCTTACTTAAAGCAGGAGGCCATTATAAACCTAAACACACATTAGATCATGAGGCATAGGAAGCGGATGGTTCTTTAAACCTAATCATTAAGAGTAAGAGAGATCTTGTAAGCTTGCAGGCATAAGATTCGTTGCACTCTTAAGGAGTAGCATAACATCCCTTCCCTTTTCCAGTAGTCCATTCATAGATGTAAAGTGCTCTCCAAATACTCAATGAATTTTGTTCAAGTGCTTTAAGCATAGGGTAACTCCTCAGGCCATGGGCATAATTGGAATAAGGGCCCACTTGAGGTGAAGCTAAGGCAGTCCCGATTCCAATAATGCCCATGGTTGAAGACTTTACACAACATGAAAATGGATGTGATGGTAATTTTTTCCAATTATGATATTTGGTGGATATCACAATATAAATGAAAAAGTAATATGATCATTTCAAAAAGCAAAACACACTCAAAGGCAAGCATTTCACTTTCTGAAATGCCTGGCCATAGCTGACACTAGATTAAGTCAGGTAAGGTGTCCTCCATTTGCACTGCTGGAAATCGTGGAGGTTTTTTATGTTGTTTGAGGGCATGGAAACAAGCCTGGTAGTCATGTTCTCAAGCCCAAGAACAATATAATCCCCAATGTGACCTGTCGTTTCTCACACAAAAACCTGACCAAATTTGAATCTGTAGCACTGGAAGAACATTGTAGATTTGTGAGGTGCCTCAGAGGCATGCTTCGTCAGGTATCTCCAAATAGAGAACAAATATTAGGTTAGGTTTTGATGGTCATAATCGGCTATACCCGGATCATGCATGCAATATTTAATTCCTTGAAAACTTTCAACTCAGAAACCACCAAGTGGATATATTAGCTCTTTCTGGAACACAATCTTGAAAGTGTAACAGGATGCCGGTATCTCTCCAGTACCTAAACCTGCAGTTGTTGGCATCTATTTACAATGCAAATAACGGCAAGAAGATGAAGGAAATTTAGGGTCTCTTGCGTGCCTAGCGACCTACCTCTTTTCACTTTTTCCACCCACATAACGCAAAGCCAGGCTATGCCCCGGGGGTGCTAAAAAAAACTGGGGATGAAACGACTAACCCTGATTCACAGAGGTACGCACGGATGTAGAACTGGTGTTCCAAAGTTGCACTTTCCACTTCCCCGCTTACCTGTTGTTCGTGACCTGAATGACTTTTAGCTAGCACACCCACATGGAAATACTCCAAAAATGCTGCTAAGCTTGTGCAGTATTCTGTAATACAACTACTTTCTATATCTTCATGATGCAGACAGCTTTACTTAGTAAAAGTTCAATTGCTACTTTCTAGTTGCAATTTTCTCAGATAAATTAATTGGGGGGCGGGGGGAAGCGCCGGGGGGGTGGGTTGTTCAATATGGGTTGATCAATCAATCAATCAATCCCTGGACCAAATCATGGAGGCAAATCTTTGCTAAACCTTAAATCACCCCAAATTTCAAAGTCCTTATTATGACTTATAGTCAAATTTTCCAACAATGTAAATGAGTTTTTCCCATTAAATGGGCCCTTATTTATTATGCAGACTGTACTGACTTGCAATCACCTGATGCACACTAATAATATTCTATAGGAACACAATGAATGTGCTCGTTTGCTATTGATTGTGCAGCCTAATATTCCTGGTTTTTAGTACTTCTTGGAGCATTTAACCTTGCAAGTTGCTACTGGTATCGGTTTCCTACACTATCATTATTAGTGTTATTATTATTCTTTAATGGGTGATTATGGACCTGATAGGTTTTCAAAACTTTGCTTGCTTCTTCTTTTCTATGTGTTTTTTTCCTGACATTTTTTTTCCCAAGGATCATCAGCATCACACACGATGCCATAATTATGTAGGGTTTTGGCTACATCCCTTCTTCTTTTAATAGTACCACAGCCCTGTCTGTAAGTATATGACAACCTTCCCCATCTTCTAAGTACAAGGCCACTAGTAGCTAGCATGAGGGCCAATGTTTGCATGTTGCCAGCATATTTTTTGTTGCAAGTGGGTGAGTCAAGTGGTCCAAGCCAAACTCAAATTCCCAGGAAAGCTTCGTCCCTGCTGCTGCACGTTAGACTTTTCCCCCGGAATAGTCCAATGGGAGGTTGGGGACCACATTGGGTAGGATGTGGGTCATGCCATGTGAGAGTGGAACCTAGTGACTTTGGAATCCTGCAGAAATTTGGGTACAACTTTCAAGTCTCCTTTTGGGTTTGTAGACCGACAGCGTGTTGTTGATGTTCTTGTTGGGGCCAACACTTGTGGGCTACAAGTGTTTAGTTCAACGGTAGTCCTGCAAAATCTTGTACAGAGATATCTATCCCCCTAAAAAGTAGGTAAATTGTTCTAATGAAAGGCGAAGGGGGCAAAATGACCCGAGTGGGTCCACTTCACCTAACCCTTTTTTGAATGTAATGCCTTTGTGTGGGCCACACCCCCATCCCCTTGCATGTGTACAGGTAGCCCCTCGTCCCAGAATAACGTGATGTAGGTAATTGTTCCAAGGAGGTAGACAGGTGGGTCCTCTTACCTAACCCACTACTCGTTGGAGGCTGGTCTCATGTGGGGTAGGGGGGGCGAGGGACCTGCACTGTACATTGGTAGGTGAAATTGACAATAGATGTGACAACAAAGTTAAAAGTATTAAAAATGCATACTGCTGAGCTGTGATGGATGCATGGATGGATAGATCGATGGATGGATGGATGGATACATAATGCACTTTCCATACGTCCTCTTTACTTCAACAGTTGAGTGCAGACTATACTGGACTTCTAATCCTTTGTGGGCATGTTTACTTCCATTCTGATCCATTGATTTAGAATATGTGAATACTATCTCTACTTGGTATAATCCATCCCCTGGGATCATAGCTTGTAATGCATAATCTTTTGTGCACAATGGTCTGTTCCTTGTTTCCCCTTCTTTGCTGAATTTCTGGGGTAATCTTGAGCTTAAGGTCTAAATTATAAGTGACCAAAAGTGATGGCCCCAATCCTTGTTGTATGTATTCCAAATCCACCCTTAGAATGCAGAGAGAGGTTAATGACCATGTATGCCTCCCATCTATGGAAGTCCATGATTCGGCATCTGTTTAGTGTTGTTGAAAAATAAAGGTTGCCAGGTTAAACATTTTCAGTGGATGAGAGACAGAATAAATAACTAAAGTCCAGATAAAATACAAGAATGAATAGTTACCCGACATCTGTCTTTCTCGGTTGTCCTTTTGACGTCTTGACCTACCCTGTAGAGCTTCTGGTACCTGGTGAACAGCCGTACCAAGGGAGCAACTTGGGGCCAACTTTGGAAACTTGGTTGGAACTTGGGACCCCATCATTCTTCTCACCATAGTTACTTGGAATCAATCCCCTTATGTATCTACTATGAACTCACTCCCCTCACCCGTTCCAGATCATGCTTAGAATTAAACCC